>CM073773.1:108130921-108203173 GCA_037158775.1 Hetaerina titia | reverse complement strand
TATATATATATATATACACACATTCAAATACGAAGTCCCGCCATACTATTCATTATAACACATGAATATATACAAATATTCATTCAAACATAGAAATAGGTATACGGAAAGGGGATAGGAAAACACACAAAAGGCGAACACAGGACATGTGGGGAAGGCGGTTTTTGAGCAGATCACGAAAGTAAAATATTTCCTTAACCGGGATTTGAACACCGGGACCTTCCACTTGCACCTGCAGCTACAACCAAACTATGTGATTTATCGGGCACCAGATCTTCCTGGGAAACCGTGACCGGCGTAGGGATAAGAACTGGCCCCCATACCCTGATGTGAGAATTTTACGTGCCGTCGAGCTTTGTGCTGGGTGAACTCTGCCATTACATACCAACCGGGTACATACAACAACCTTCGGGTTTATTACTGCGTTTATAGTATTTACATATTTATAAAAGTTAATGAGAATTTTCACACACATACTTATTTGATGCATGCATACAATAATTATTAAATGTAAATCCTACGGTAAATAATTTAGGACACACTCAACAATCTTTGTGAAGCTGAGTGCATCGTAGTTTACTTCTTCCCTTATATATTTCCTTACACCAAACTGCTGCAATAATAAAATAAAAGTTCAATAAGTCAGTTGTACAAAATATTGGATTTTGATAATGCTTACCTTGCAAAAGCAGCAAAAGAATTTTGTTCGTAATCAGAATCGCGTGAGTTATATTAGGATATCTGTCAACGAAATATCCTAAACTGTTCTTTAATCATGGGAATTTAGTAAACAATATTGCCTAACAATCCACCGTTTTTTCCAAACGATTAACTCATTTTCTTACTTTAATTTGTCATAAAGTTAACTATTGCCTCCAACATATTCTTAATGACTAACGGGGAAAACGTACCCTCTAAATTTATAGATTGCAACATCACCTGTTGGTAATCCTGATGCAATCGGCTGGAAGAAACCGGTGGGAGGAGGAAGAGGAGGATATTAAATGGTAGTATTAGCATACATGCATCGTGAATTTCTCCTCTTATCGGAATCATAGCTCACGACCACATTTACGAACTGACCTTTCGGCTCACGTGTTGATGTGACGTTTATTCATTACGCATAAATCGAGGCGATGTTGAGACATCTGAGCCTTTCACTGCCCCTCCGCGCGCTCAACCGGCGCGGAAATAATAACACGGTACGCGGGAGATATGACTACAGAACCACGAATTACGGCTTGGGAAAAGTTCGCCCCGTTCCTCTCTTATAAGCAATTATAAACGTAGAATTATTCAAGTATTAAATCCATCATCTCATAATCTGATTTTGGCGACAGAGGCAGTAATATATTTGAAAGAAATTGTAAATTTTAAATATTTTGGGCCCAGCTAAAGACAATTAATGTTCCAATTCACAAAAGAATTTCTTTTCATGTTCTATTTTGCCTTAGTTAAAAATGCATTGTTTATTTGAAATGTACCATATTTTATCTATCCTTACCTTATTCAATCTGTATAAATGTGTTCAAATAATTTGTATGCTTTATGTGAAATAATAAAAGTTCTTTAAATAGATAATCCGTGGTCCGGTGATACAATTGGTGGAATTTGATTCCTAACGGAGATATAGTTTTTAAACGTATATTATTATAATTGTCTTTCGAAAAATAGGGTTTGACGGGTGGGTTTATAGTACTCATTAAAGTACGTTATCTCTTCACATTCCATTCCAAGAGTAAAAAACTGACTTTTAAAATAGCTATTCAAAACATATTGCTAAAACTTTGCTAATTATTTTTGTGAATATGCAGAGAGTAAACCGGTATTCCTCACCCAATACAAGAAATAATTCATACAACTAAAGCATAACTTTGTTGCATTAAGAATACATCATCGTACTGACAAGAAAGCAAAACCCAATGCATTACATTGTAAAAACCACTTATATTTTATGAGTATATGTAGTCCTCAATTTAAAGAGATCTAATGAGCAAAGACATAAAATCGCTAGAGGATCGTAATTAACGGAGATACTCCATTATATAGGAAGTGAATAGCGTCGGCGGAAATTACCACAGTAGTGCCCCCTGGGGAATCTGAATATTCAGTAACGGGAGAAAACGGAAAAGAAAATATTTTTCTGAGGGAAACTTGTCGCCTGATAATATTTTTTTCTAACGGCCATGTAGTAGACATGGTAGGGTAGCTCTAATTCTTCTTCATATAAAATGAAAAGACACGATTAGAAATTCTTAAGCAATTATCCTTATTTCAAATTTATGAATTTTCTGACTCCATACTGAAGAGTGGTTTCCCTAAAAAAAATATAAACCATTTATTCGCTGGAAACTGAAAAAAGATTTTTTGGATATTGAAACAAAAATTTCTCGTCTTTACGAAATGATTCAGAAACCAGAATTAATTATCACAAAGAAATATACATTCAAGGAAAATATGTATACTTCCCAACCCTTTACTTAAGACATGGTTTTTATGAAATACCATTATTTTTATTAATAGAGGAAAATAAGATTCTATCCACTTTTCCCCTTGTGGCTAAAGTAACCAACGTGTATTAATGGAGGTTGTAATAAGCGACGCTAGAGTAAGGCTTAACATTTCGAGATGCCTAAAAAAACTGCGTTCGATACAAACAATTTCACCAATGCTGATTACATAGGTAAAATTAATGACAGATACTCAGCTCATCGCGCTGACAAGGGTTATGAAAATGTAAGCCTGCCGTGAATTTTAAAATAAAAAATTATGTGCGATTATTTGAAAATAATTTGATCATATTTTGGGCATACATGAGGCAATCAAAGCCTCTTGTTCAAAAATAAAACTCAACTGGTGACATCGACACACTTGCACTGACCAAGCGAACATTTCAAGTCTTTTTCTCCGGGGTAGTCCACATTATTGATCTGAGAAAAAAAAAAACCATGGTCCCCAGGTCCTTCCAAAATTTTTTATTAATAGCAGCATATTTCATAAATGGATAAATCTCACTCGTAGATTGCAGCACATTCCGGTAGGCATATTCATGCTGTATGATATTCTCCAGGCTCCCTAGGACTGCACCAAAATTCCTAACTCTCAGGGAGGGAATAATCAAGATCCTTGCTACTATTACCGAACAAAAATAATCAAGGTCCTAAATCTCCTGTGAAATTTTATATCATATAACCATAACCATGACTGTGACATTCTATGACAGCACCCAAGCACTTAGCTTGAATTAAAAATATAGTTCTATTGAGACTCATTTAGGCTGATGGTGCTCATAGGTCTCCCATCCTGATAAGGTACCTCGTGTGGCGCTTTAAGTTCTAATTCATAAAATAAAATCATATCCATTATGTCTCTAGGCAACTAAAGCCATCTGATTAATGTTTAATATTTGTTGCACCTCATTTCCGCTCCAGCTCTATCGCGCCCGTAAGCACAGGATACATAGAATCAGAAGGTAGAAAACGATTGGATATTTTTGGATTTTTAGAAAGCTGTCAATGGACTCTCATATAAGGTAATATCATTATTAAGTTATACATATTGCACATATATGTACATATATATGTAATATATATAATGACAAAAGTAATTAATTTATCTATTAGAAAATGCAAAAGTACAATATAATATTCCTGAAGCGCAATATAGAGACAATTCTCCTACTTCAGGGGAGACTAAGGCACCACCTTGTCTGAGGCAAAGATGACCTGGAACTCGTCACCCCGGCGTCAGCAGTACGTTTTCCAGGTGAGTGTGGGAAATTATACGTACATTGGTGAGACCGCACTATCCAAACCCACATTATAGAGCACAGAAGGTGAATCAGGCTAGACCATAACGAAAAGTCTCCATCGTGGAACACAGCCTCATCCGGGACCTCATTATTGCTTTCGACATTAGTAGTTATCTAGCAGACCCATGAGTTAGTATCAAACAACGAAACCGTCGTAGTTACAGCGCAGCCAAAAATAAGAACCACTGGGAGATTGGGAAACTAGAAGCAGTTTAATTTAGTTGCGAATCCGTCTGTTATTCAGGTGATAATTATCGTGGCGAATTAATTGCAAAATCAGAAATTAATCCGTTCGGCCCTAGATTGGCAAGTAAAAAAATAATAGTAAAACTAGGGACATATAGCTGAACTATCGAAAATAAATTAGAGCATGCAAAAATATTCCTGAAATGGAAGAGAAAGGTTTAGGTTACAGCGCATATAAAGAGTAATATAAATTACAGTGAAATAAGAAATGGCAACCTAACCACACATGCAGCTATTAAAAACTCAGGGCCGTCCTTTGGCGAGAAAACAGGGGCGAAAATTAAAACCCCCCAAAACGAAGAGTGTATACCAACATCATATATAATCCTAGTACTCAGTACCCAGGGACAGATTCTAAGATAGAACTAGCAATTATCCCATAGAAAATATGCTATAAATTCGCGTAGCCCAGAAAAATTGGCCTTAGTGTCAAGAAGCTGGTTAGAATAGCGAATAAAGAGTGTACATTGAGTCTGACGAAGCGGAAATAGAGAAAAAACGAGAGGAAGTGTAATGAAAAACTGGTCATTAACACTTCGGGGAAAAGAAATCCTCGTATGGGAATATATAGAGCGAAAACGTACGTCACCAAGAAGATGCTTTCCTAAGAGACTGTACATCAGAATGACCAAATGGGAGAAGCTATTTTACGTATCCCTTATAATTTGGAAAAGAGATAAAGAAGTCATTAACTGGTAGACCTGGGGGCATGAAAGAAAATAAAAAAAAATGGGTCGAGTTTATGTAGATTACGAGAGCAGTAAAATTAAGAAAAATAGCAGGAATGGTAATGCTTTAGCCACAAGAAAGCGAAGATAGAGCCATGCTCAAATGAAGATACGGGTAATAAATCCAGGAAAGAGTAGCCAGGGAAGAGTTGAAAAGGTGTGACAAAACCGCAGACTAGGGAACTTAACTCAGTGGTGATGAACGCTATCTAGAGTTATCACACTCAAGAAAGCACTAAGAGCTGTCATAAAAAATAATTGGAATGAGTGAATTATTAAAAAATTGAAAAACTATTTTTGTAATAATCCAAATTTTTTATTTCAGAAAATACGTAAAAATACAGTTCACGATCAAAATATCTCAACTTTAAACAAAACACAGAGTTTGTAAAGCTTAACTCGTGAAAATAGGGGAAAAAAGTATAAATATTGCGAGAGGTGCAAAGTCGCAGGTACATTCGTGCACAGAATCAGCACATGTATTAGATTTAAGGTGTGAAGATTAAAATCCTGGCACGAAATGGGTCAACAAACGCTATCCTAGAGGGAAACAATATGCTGTTGCTTGGAAAATTTAAAATTTATGGTAAACTGTGCAAAACTTCCCGGATTCGAGGAGAGGAAGAGTAGAAGGGGGATGACGAAGAAGGTTTAGTATAGCATACTTCGTGTGAGAAAAAAGAAGGAAAGACTGAAGTGACTTAGTTATAAGGAGACCGCGGGGCGAATATGGCACGACATTCAACTGTAATCCGCTTGCGTGCTAATGTTAAAATAATACCTGTGTTTTTTTAGTTCTATATTTAGCAATTTATAAATTAATATATTTAACAAAATAATAAAACTAATGTGTAACAAGAGGATACGCTAAAGTAGATACCTTAATCTTGACTGTGTCATCATTTACAAGGGTGGTATGAAAAGTTTCTGACCTTACAAAGATACAAGCATTTTTTCTTAAATTTTCTGAGTCGGAATTTTTCAGGCTACCCACGTAAAATAATAACAATATATGTAAGATAGTTCGAAACGACGTCCTTATTCTCTTTTTTATCAAAAACAAAGTTTCCGGTTATATTTTCATTCACTTTTTTATTATATTTTCCCTTTCCCATACCTGACTGAATAATAATAACCAAATTATATTGCTGCACCACCAAAATAAAATAGTGAATATAGAATATTCCACTTGTGGAAGTTCAAAGTCTGTCATATTTATAGAAACTGACAGTTGGCCCAAAGAAATTAGAGTAGACTGTCAGGTTTGTCTGAAATATTTCATAATCGGTATTCACGATCGGCCAAATAGACGAAATGGAGGAGTATTAACTGCAAATAATTTTCCCCTAAGCTGTTTACGTTATGAATGCGGCGAAAGCGGTAATAGAGGCATTCGGTGTTGTGCCAAAGATGGAAATCACTTATTAATATTAGGTAATCCACTGGCTAAAGTAGGCTTTCGATGGACACAACTGTCAAATAAATATTTTGTGACTCCTAACGCCTTTGCAGCCGCATAACTGAGGAGTCTGGCTCCTAACCTTCGACCTATCTGGGTGACCCCACCGGAGCAACTATCATTCATTCCTCCAACCAGCACATCTCCAGGGGTCATCGGAACCCACTAGCCCTTCCACCACAAGGTTGCCAATGGGGGGGGTAATCACTTAAGCTTCTTAATTTATTAATTCTAAAAACAATTTGACTCCAACATATATGCCCTCTCAAAACACAATGATAACATATTTTCACTTTTTCGTTAAGCGTAGAAGCATTATAATTGTTCCCTCGGGCAACTTAGACTTAACAAAAACTATTTGAGACTACTATTGCGTAAGAAAACCAGCAAAAAACCCGATTCGTGTCAAAATATTCTGATTATATTCGAGAATTACTACCTACATACATTTCTAGCATATAATAATTTAGCAAACAAACCTCTATTAATTAAAATGAGAACTAATTTCGTGAAAGCGGTCATATTTAAAGTTAAAAGTTCGAGCTCGTGTATCAAATTCCTGAAAAAGCTTCCTGAGGTATTAAAGTACGAATTACAAACATTTAATTTGGAAGGTAGCAGCACTAACACTGAATTTATTTGGAAAATATTTGTAAATACTATGTGTGTCGGAATAAAAAATTTAATGCCAAGCAATTTTGAACGCGATAATAAGGAACCTAAACGGTACAGCAGACAAGTCAGAGCGATCTTAAGGAGAAAGGGACAAATTCACTCAGCTTTTAAAAACAATTAAAATTCTTGACGGAATTCTAATGAAGATGTCAGAAGGTAAAATCTTAATATATAGAGCTTAAATGGGAGAAAAAATGTTCAGATCTTTATGTACCTATAAAAACAAAATATTATACGAATTTGTAGAGATTATTTGGACATCAATTTAGTCTTAAGTCAAGGAAATATCAGAGAAAATTGGAAATGTTTATTCTTAGAAAGCAGAAATTGGCGAAATTGGTACTCACAGCGTAAAAAAGGCTCATGCTCTGAAGGGTTTCTTTCAGAACTGTTTTACTTAAACTATGTGTGCACAAAACAAAGTTCCACATAGAAAAATGAAGAAGATTTTATGAGGGAAATATTATACTCTCGTAATGGTGCAGATAAAGAGTTCCGAAAGAAATAGCAAATCAGAAGAAAAAATCAGAAGAAAAAATCAGAAGAAATCCCACTGGAATATGAGAGACCTTGCTAAAGACATCACATCTTTAAAAAAAATAAATTTTGCAAGTTGTACAAGTTGACAGAAAAAAGTGAAGTACCTCGCGACAGGAAGCTAGCTCACATAGCTATCATCACCACGAAAGTGATGATAGGAAGGATCTCAGAATTTAGAGATTGATTTTTAACCATTTTTATGCAGAAAAATCGTAAAATATATGTCATTGCTAACAATACATGGTTCATTATGAAACATATGTGCACAATTTTATAGTGACGCGACTACCCAAGACAGCGCGATAAAGTGTGGAGGGGATCTGTCCTTCCAAAGCAGCCGGTTGCCTCCGCGGTCGAAGTGTGTTTTCGGCTTTATAACACGGTGCGATAAAGCGCCCAGCTGCACGATACATGCACACGTCCTTCATTGTTACCAACTTTCTGGCCCAGAGAACCAACCCATTAGTCCCTCAGCTTCCTTACGGTCCCGACGTTGCTCCGTGCGACTTTTTTTGTTTCCCCGACTGAAGAGAGAGCTGAAAGGAAAGCATTTTGAGACTTTGGAAAATAACTAAAAGCGTTTTACGACGTTCCTGAGAGACATTCCCGTAGAGAGAAGTTTCAGGGTTCCTTATAGGCACGGCAGACACATCTCCGCAAGTGTATTTATGCCGGGAGATAGTATTTTGAAGAATTTTAACCATTTTTACAGATACGATTAATAAATATATATTTCCCAGAGAATGTGCATTGCTTTTATAGTAGACCCTGTAAAACAATCTATGTCGCACATACTAAGCTTAAACAGCACGGATTTATAGAAGAGCTATCATGTAAAACAAATTTCTTTCTACTCATGATATCCTGCTATTGTACTAAGAGAATAAACTAATTTATTGTGTATTTTTATATTTCAAGACAGCCTCCACAAGGTTTCTTACAAGAAATAATTACGCAAAATAAATGCAAAAAACTGGTATTATAAGAAAGAATCTAAATTCTAGTTAATATTCTAATTAATTTTAGTTTTAGTTAATTCTAATCTAGATTAGGGGCTTCTTATCAAAAATCAAGTAGAAGTTGTTTGCTGAGAGGTGGAGTTCTTTAGAGGTAGGCATAACTCGTCGGAGGGAAGCATTAAACTCTTCTTGATAACCCACCTTAGTTACCACGTTAGCCGCAACATTAAGACCATTTCTTGGCAGCACGCTGATTTACGGATAAATAAGAATATCTGCAAAGTACATCATGCTTTCTGAAAATTTAAACCAGATATCGGAGTGATTTAAGAGATTGTTTAGAATTAAATATCAGAAAAGGATTATCACCGAAGTTTTGTTTCGCCGAAATTTTTTGTGTGACCGAAATTAATCAGGGAATATGAAAGTCCTTAGTGGAGATAAAGTTAAGAAAACTAAGCTGGAGATAAGGGCGAGGAAATATTACAATACCACGATTAAATATTGCTGTAAAATGTATTTTACTTATCATTGCTCAACCACTACAGAACCAACAGCTGCATTAAACAACTAAACAAGAATGCCAAATGGGTTGGCAGCCACAGTACCATGAAGAAACAGAGGCGTGGGCAGAACAGAATCATGAACTTCCACTTCAAGTGCCGCACGGCAAAGCCTTTTAATTACTTAACTTCAGGACCACCATCATTAGAAACAAGTTTCAGGACTCAGAATTCTATGAAATTTCTTCATAAATTACGTTAAGAAACCATGTTATATTTTTATACCGGATATTACGAGTTATATCTTAGTAATTTAAAATGTTAATATTTATTTCATTGATACTATTTTACTTGTTTAAACTTTACACGAAGAAAATTCCGCTTCGGTACAGGCACCCTAAAAATTCCCAATCGTTGGCTATTTCAGAACATGTACTTCTTGTTTTCAAAATTATTTCCTGATGCTAGGATGAAAATTTCATAGAATGCTTCATAAATAAATTTTTCTTTCTGAGAATTCTAATATTCCTCCACTTGAGACGCTCTTTGATCACATTCTTAAACGGATTTCTCGGTCTACTCTTTCCTCTCAAACCTTTTACTTTTATCATATCGTTTTGTTAATCCAACTCTCACATCTTTTAAATGTCCCTAATAGTCTCTTATGCTTCTTTGCTACATAAAAATTAAAATGTCAATTAGATGGAGCAATAAAATCCCATAAGATAACGTCTCTTCGAGCAGACTTTGGAAAATAAATTTTTGACTACTCGTTAAGTCAGCTCCTACATTTTTATTATAAAATTTAACTATTTTCAGCAGAATTCTCATTCATACCCAGCTATACTGAAGGATAAAAACCCAATGTTATTTATATGGTCAGTCATTAGGTGCCAAGACTTTTTACCCATGTAATACCGGTAACGTGCATACGGTAAATTAAATCAACCGTACCACATTCTACGCACCCGTTGGTGTAATATCATGGTGCCATGTAAGTGCAGAAGTAGTTAAGGAAACAGAATGGCAAGTGACCTAATACCCCCTACCACATGTCGTTGCGAGAGATCGCGGAATAGTGTGTACACTCAGGAGCGAATCAAAAAATGCATGAACGAAAAGTCCGTCACAGATAGCATCCTGAAGTCTCCATATGAGCCTAGAAACAGTTTTTTGTCATAGATGAAAAAAGCTACACTTTGGTTGTATTCGCAGAAAAGTCGCGGAACAAATTACTCGCGGACGAAGCCCTCTTGCCCACGACGTGCCACTAAAAAGGAAGGATCGAGACCAAGTTGCCAGCCTGTTCCCAAACCTCACCAACCACGACCTACCTCTTTAACTTCGCGGATGAAGTTGCTGCCGGCCTCTCATGATTCTGACGTTTGTCCCTCCGAAGGGTGCGCCGTCGTGCCAGGGCCCGCTCACCCCTTCCACCATCTCCAAGGGTTCAAACCCGCCCCCACCTTCCTTCAACATCACCACCCCCTCTCGGAAGGCCCTCAGTCAAACTCCTTATCTTCAACACAGCTCACGCCCCACGCCATTAACTCACCTCTTCGCAAAACCCCTTGGGAGGAGGGGGGGAGGGTCGCCCTTTTAGACCCACACACGCCCTCCCTCGACTCTCTTTTTGGTCCATTTGGATCCACGCACATGCTCTCCACCCCATCGCCTCCCACCCCATATCTCGACTACGCCTCCTAAACCTCTTTCCCCCCCTCCCCCCCCGACCCAGCACAAACACACACGCACGCACATGCCCACCAAAGCGTCCTCTTGTTGCGGACACTCGGACCCTATCAAATACCCCCCTCCGCCCTCTCTCCTCCCCCTCGCCCCCGCCCTTCGCTCCGGACCCCTCTCTCTCCCTCTTTCTTGTCTCCTCCCAACCCCACCCTCACCCCGATGGAGGGATGCTAGGATCCTTTTCCTCCCTCTCTCAACCCTATAGCAGCCGTCACGACCCAAACACCCACGCATTCTCCCCTCATTCTCTCATCTTTCGCCCAAGCAGACATGGGTACTTCACGTTTTGCGCTCATTCCTCCACTTTCATCCGAACTGTGATCCTTTTGGCCGCACGGTGACTATCTAAGTCACGTCTCCTTGACCCTAAATGACTCCCACAAATGACAAAATGGTGAGCGTCAAGTGATCAAATGTAAAACCTGAGTGAGGGGAAACCCCCCATATTCGAGTAGGAATCCATTCTAAAAAATATGCACTCCAAGAATTTAATCACACATTAGACAAAGGGCGAAGAAGATACAAAATCAGTAAATGTGATACGAAATGCGAAAACACTCCTTCAAACCCGAATCCTACCGAGCCAAAGACCTCCATTCACTTTCCATCTCAACTACCAGACTCGTACCTTGCTCACTAAAAAAAGTTCTCTTTAATCCATTCTTAAAAAACATTTGCCCACCTTCAAAACTGTGAGACCCAACGTTTTTTCCAATCATCACTGCTTTACCTATGACGACCTCCCGTCCTACTCAAAACCACCAAGTTTCTCTCTTACTCTTCCCCTCCTTCAAAATGCTCATGTACGTGAATTGGATCAGTTGCCATACCTGCAGCATCTTCACCACTCTTTCACTTTTCCGCCAACTTATCAACCCTTTACTATCCCACTCCTTTCCCTTTTGTTCCTTTAATAATGTAATTAATGTCTTCTAAAAATATAACTTCTGTCCTACGAGGCGTGTTCATAAAGTAAGGCCCGTTTGGTCACAGGAAAAAATACACTCATATGAAACACATTTTATTGACACTTTTAGTTAGCTACAAACCTACTTCACTTATCTACATAATCGCCGTTCACTTCTAAGCATTTTCGTACCACTGCACCAGCTTCTTTAACCCCTCTGCATAGAAACTCGCCGCCTGAGGGTTGAACCAATCAACAACGCCATTCTTGAGTTCCTCTTCGGTTTCGAAACGTTGTCCACCGAACCACTGTTTCAAGTTCAAGAAGAGGAAGTAGTCGCTGGGTGTAAGGTCAGGACTGTACGGTGGGTGGTTTAAAGAGTTCCACACGACCCAAAAACTCTCGTCCACTGGACATTCTTTGCTCTTTGTGGTGGTCGGTGAGCATTTTCGGTACCCACCTTGCACGCAATGTGTGGTATCCGAGGTTTTCCGTAACAATATTGTAGACAGTAGTGCGTCCAAGTTGAGGAAATTGTTCAGCCAGGCTATTAATTGTCAATCGACAATCACATCGCAGTTTTTTCCCTCTTGCGAAACAATTTCATCGGTCAGAATACTGGGCCTACCACTTCGCTCTTCGTCATGGACATTTGTTCGTCCATTTTTAAAATCACAGCACCATTGTCTAACCTTTCCTTCACTCATAACTGTAGGTTTATAAGCTAGGCATAACTCCCGATGAATTTCAGCAGCCGACAATCCTTTTGCACACAAGAATCGTATGACAGAACGCACTTCACAGCTGGCGGGATCAACGATTGTCGCGGACATTGTTGTTTGCATGCACGGACAAGCAAACGACTTCTGAAACAAAACAAATGCTGCTATAGCTTCTCAATGAATTATTAGATGGCGGTGCAGGAGCAAAACTGTGTTCTGAAGCGCCAATATTTAAATATAAGCAAACGGTACTTACTTTAAGAATACCTCTCGTACTTCCTGCTGAGGAAAATGGACCACCTCACTTAATATCTGCACCAAAAACCACCGCACCACAACCTTCTTCCCAGTCAGCAGGTCACTCAGTTCCAAAACATACTTATTTTCCTACATCACATTTCACTTGATAATTTTCAGTTTCAATCATTTCCTTACTCATTCACCCACAGCTGGCTTGAAAATAGCTATTAGACGTATATCGGAGACCATCGCTAAACGCTATTCACTATGAATATTTTCCACCCAATTACTTTTATGCTTCTCTGCCTTTTTCAAATTCTTAACCAAATTATCTCTCTCATCCATCCAACTCCACTCCGATTCTCTTCAGTCTTATTTCTTACCCTGATAAAGGTGCTATCGCCGCCAAAAACATTAACTTTCATGTGTTTCTTCCTTCATATTACATCTTAAACTCATGATACTCTACCAGGCACCGCTAGGGTATTTGATAGGGCGCGATTACACAGCAGACTATTTTTGGCAGAAAGTACTTTTCCCTAAGTCTTGGCTGGATGATGTTATTCCAATCCCTTATCGTCCGTGGAAAAATGGCATCTTAAATGTAGCTGTTCTACACTTAATCTCTCTAATTCTATTTACATGATCTCTCCTACCTTACATGCATGGCACCCTGAATTAATACATCTGCTAACGCACATTTATACCAGGACTCCGGACGTCATAGTAAACCATTGCATCGTCAAAAACTAGGAGTAAATTTTTACGTTAGGATGGAAAAAAAAGGTCCAATAACTTCACTGAGGAACAACTGAAGTGAATTCTACAACATTATGGTTTGAAACATCTATAACTACCCTTTATACGTGATAATTCAAGAATTCTTTCCAGATTCTCCTTTCTTCTCATCCAGATTCATTCCTCTATGATCAAGCCCAAAATATTTTTACCCATACCACAAGCTTCGAACTTTGTGAGTAGTTTACTGGGCCTGTGTCATATAAAAGTCGGATAATTTTTTATCACCAATGCAGAGGGTTTCAGTTCGATGATTAGTAGTGGAAAAAGTTATGGAAGATTTTGAGAAAGTAACGCGACCCACGTCAGTTAACTGTGGGCATTTACAGTGGGCAGATTTCAGCTGGACTGGACCCCTGTTCGACGATCACGACATGAATTTACGATGCCACGCATTGCTATGTGAAAAAATATGCATTAAGCTTGAAAAGTTGGGTTCAAAGACCATGACCATGGATAAATATGCTTATGGATATGGTAAAATGTCCCAAAAGATGGTTTTCTATTTGCACAGGATGCACTGGAAGGGGGAACGAGTAGATTGACGATGAGGAGTACCTTGGGCATTCATCAATCACACAATGTCATGAAAATGTGCAAAACGTGAGGCAAATTCTCAATTCCGATTGACCCCTAAGTGTAAGGATGTTAGCAGAAGAGTATAATATTCAGAAAACCACAGTGAATAGTAATCTCACTGAAGATTTAGCCATGAGAAAGGTGTGAGCAGATGGCCATCAAGGTGCTCTCAGTAGACTGCTTGTGTATCATACCTTGGGCCTCTTGGGTCACGGAAAAAGTTACCTAAACTTTTCAGGATAGGTGGTTACTGGTGATAAGACACGGGTCTTTGAGTATGACGTAGGTATAACCCCTTTGAGTGCCATTTTGGACCAATGGGCTATGTCAAAGAGGCTATGGCGAGGTGCCTAAACGAGAATCTGGTTGATGCCTTAAAGGAAGCATACCATAACTGGCGAAGGCACTGGCATTGGAGTGTCGATATATAAGGGTGCTCTTATGAAGATTTTAACAATATTTCATTTCATCTACAATATTTTTTTCTCCAGATTTATTCTCCTTATTTTTGCGACAGACGTTGTATTATGTGGTACCTTGTTGAATACTTTCATAATCTAGAAAAACCGAGTCCATTGGAACTTTGCACTCTCCCAAATCAAATATATCATGAAAAAAAGACGCAAGTTGTGGTTTGCTCGATTTACCATTTCGAAAACTGTGCATGTATTTTTATCAATAACTGCTGACTATTGAGGAATGTCTAATTTATGTTTTGTGTGCTATCCATTTTATTTTTTTCTTTTTTGTGTGTCAGGATTGTTTCATGAAAAGTTAAAAATCGTACTCGGATTAAGTTGGATACACAAAATCGGAGTGCAAAATATACATAGATTAACTATTAATACGTTTTTTAACGATGCTGATAATTATAATGCATATTGAATTGTACATTCATCAAAGACCGCAGAGTAGTTTTTTAATGATTCACAACCTTTTGAACTACAATTTCTAAAATGAACGCCTTATTCCCATCCACTAAAAATTAATTGATTCCATTACTTTCACTTTTCGGCGCTCTCCATCTCGGGCTACACATTTTCAATTTTTCAAACATTTTTATTTTAAATCAATTAATTCAGTGAACAAACTATCAATAATATTGCTACATGATTAATGAGCCACGAGCAATAAACGCTCTAAGCGCAGACTATCAACGTTCATAGACGCGATAAAGTGAATAAACGTGGACGGTGAAGAAAGGAATAGGGAAGATCTTGCAGCAAACATTTGAAGTTCTTGCCCCGCATGGTGGATAGGCGAAAGGGGAGAGATCGTGTGAATGTTGACATATATTTTTATTCTAAATCAGTGGCCCGAGATGGCGTCTGAATCGCAAGAGGAATAAATACGAAGAAGGTCACATTTCTCCACCCCATCTTTCACCCTTGAAGAAGGCTTTTACTTTCCACTGCTCCCCACACGGATTCGCCATTGCAGCATTAAATGTAAAATCAAATACGAGCTGAAATTACAAAATAATAATCTGGATTCTGAAACTCTTAAAACTGTTTAACTACATGTATTACTTTTTAAAATGGGTTTAATATCATTATTGCTTGCATCCAAATTAAAGATATTTTTCATTGAAAACAAGTTTAGCGATTAATATTAATAAATAAAGTGAATAACATTAGATTAAAGAGCACCGATATAAAGTAATTGATGCTTACTCTTAAGAGTTTGAAGCAGAAATTGGAGCACAACAGAATATTTACTTTTCCAATACCAATTCCAAGACTGTAAATTGGCAATGAATCTTTCTGCTCAGAATTATGACACTAATTGTTTAAGGTAAGAGGACGCGTGAGGTATCCAATCATTCGGAGGATAATATATATTGCTCATTTCATTGAAACAATTAGCAGAAGTATAACAGACATACGGGTAAGAAATGTATGGAATCCATTATTTGCGACAGCAAAATTAAATGAATTAATGATGAACTTCCGCTGGGTCATACCTCTCGCCGAACTTTCAGTACTTGTCCCACGTAGGACATGTCCAACTATTACATGAAGCGATTTCCCTATCCACATTATATTTAAAACTATTCTGTTTCAATTTCTCAAGAGGCCAATGAAACGATCAAAGATAATGTCCAAGGGATTGTTCCGAAGTATGAAACCTTACAGAGTTACGAAACACGCCATGCATTTCTGTATTGCAGCGTAGTCTAACGTTGTCAATGTTGGGGAGCACACGAAAGCGAAGAGCTTGATGGAAATATTACAAATTCGGAATTGCCCTCGGAGACAAACTTATACTAAAATACTGCGAATAAACCTTCATGACGAAGAAATATGTCTCCAAGCTAATGAAATGAAAGAAGTAACTTTGTTATTCCACACACATTTAGGGAGGAAAAATTTTGTCGGTATTAAATCTACATTTACTCATATATTTATTCCGTATTTGCATCCTCGGAAGTGGAAAATTATACAAAATCGTAATCAAGCCTCAATTCTCGACTTATACGATTACCTGCACTAATATCTAAGATGAAAAACTTAAATGTATTCACACTAATACATAAGGCAAAATGCAAGTGCTTCTTGCAAACCAGCACGATCACTAATGGGATTATTTCGGAAACAGATTAATATTACTTAATTCATGTATTCATTCCAAAATGCGTATTTGAAAATCCTTTTATTATTTAGTTATATGCATATTAGTATCACATTTTTCTCATGTAATGTAAACTCAATTTATTTTATAGTTTTTTGCAAAGTTAGTTGAGACAAAAAGATGAAGTCAATATCAAGTCAAGTCAATAATGTCAAGTCCGTCCGTTTTCCGTCGATTTCAAATACAAGCAAAAGGGAAATCTAGCAAAGCGCAAAATGTTAAGCTTCATTGACGAGTGTATTTTTGTGTAGGATAAAATGATTATTGCTGTAATGGATTCCTTTAGAGTCGTAGAGTGGTGAATATGTTAAAGCTATCCATTGTGGAACGGAAACCCCTGGCTTAATATACAGGCTATACCTCATAATTCTCTAGATACCAAATTGAAATAACATCATAGATGGTGCCGCCAACACTGTCTCATGGAATCACTTATGATGAAATTATTAATACACAAGCATCTAACGAATTTCATTCTCATATCCGACAAATTTCGAATTCTGATGCTTCATCGGTTTCCTTTGAATAACAATTGGCTCCTGTGAACAACATTGGCACATTTACTTGTCTCGCCTCTATTTTGATCAAAAGCAAGCAGTCAGAAGCCAAACTTTGCAAGATAAATACATACTACTACACAAGCCTTCTTAATTTTCCCCTTTTATAAATCCGCTTAATCCCTGCGTCTCCGGTCTCATTTTCCCAACACCTTCCAACTTCAACGCTATCTATCCATCTTCCCCCCCCCTTGTCTTTTCCCCTTATGCGTTCGCCCCCCAACCCAAGACTCCACTCCATCTCCGCACTTCAATGCCCAATATCCAGTCTTCCCTCCGCTCCGACCGCCTTCGCCGCTCCTCCGTTCGACCGACCAGAGATAAGAGGTGAAAAAGTAATCAATCACTTCCCTCCACTACCCACAATCCAAACTCCTCCTCGCCTCCCCTTTCATTTCTTCTGGCGTTCCTCATCTCATTCCAAAGACTTGATGACTTTTCCCGTCTCTCCCCGCTCCCCCACCTCACCAAACTCCAGCTCCCTCCCCGCTCCTCGGTTCACTCAATCTCAGGGCCGCCGTTTCAGTTTCACTCTTCACTCCCCCTTAAGTTGAGCTACCGGTTTGCAAGCACTGGCGCAGTATTGTTACTTGGTTTAATATACCCCCACGAGTTGACATCATCTCCCTTTTCAAGCACGAAAGTTAACACCACAGCAGGGCATCCCGATTTTCAATCGATCAGGCATAATAAACTTATTAAAGAAAATTCAGTTACTTTTGAAGCTTGTAAAGTTTCAAAAGTAATTGAATTTTCTTTTGCTACGTACACATATTGCATTACTAATCTGTTTCTGTGTTGTTAAAACTCACATTTTAACAATCTATTACAAATACTCAATCAAATGGTACAGCATTGAAATTCACAAAGTTACCACTTTTGATTAGAAAGTTTATCGATAGGTGTAAGGAAAGAATTTCTAGTAAGGGTCACTCATTACTGAGGAATACGATAAATTTTATAAAATCCACAAAACAAATATTAACACGGCACTACTTGATTCATCGCATAGGTGGCGTCTATGTGATGAAACAGGTAGTGCCGTGTTAATATCTTTTCCGGATTTTGCAAATGTTATCTTATTCCTCAGAGTTCCCGATACCTTCGAAATAAAAAAGTCAATATTATTTAAAATTGTATGTTAGTTTTCGAAGAGTCTCATTTACTAATTAAATTTATATGTTTTGTGTTCTTACATGCTGAATCATGTAAGGATCAACACATGTGCTACATGTTTTGATCTTCATATGATTTGACAGCAGTGTACTTACTGTCTATTCCAAGGTCTCCAGTTTATTTGATACAATCGTGGAAGGTTGGTGGAATAAAACGCCTACATTTGAGCGACGTGAGAATGGGTAACTGTTGAAAATTCAACTAAATAAACCGTATACAAAAACAAATCCAAAGAGATGACTCATGGCAATTGAAAGAAGAATGAAAATAGTCTCAAGGTGAATTTCATGGAAATACCAGCATTTGCGAGTACCATATGTACTACACGCAGTTTGTGCAAAAAGAGTAAGACTCCCTTTCTGCCATTTGAGAAAACACCTCATCAAGTTGTCGGGGAACGGAAATCAACATTGTCGGGGAATGGAAAATCGACTATAACGGCTGGCGCTGTTGATTCGTCCTGGATTTAAAACTGATCTGACATTTATTGCAGTCTTTCGAGATTTCTCTATAAAGGCAAGTAACAATAGTTCTGTTATTTATAAATCGCATACCATGATATGGGATCTGGGCTTGATTGCATGGAGAAAAAACCCAAGATAATTAGATTACGTGTCGTAAGAAATACCACGTATCACATGATTCTTCTCCACTTGAGAATCTTTGACGTTTAATAATACCATGGAATGCTAAGGGTAGCTGTAAAAACCTACAAATTGGGGAAAACCGAGTCGTCCATGCTATTGATCATAAATCATTTGGATTTTAAATAGGATAGTCAAATGGCACTTTTATAATACAAATCCTTCCACTATGAGGCTTCTTTAATTGGTAATAACAATACCTACATGTCTATTATTTGGGAACATACAGTACAAGGCAATCCATTACCAATAAATTCCGGAGCTCTTTCTTTAATCAGTAAATTTTCATTACTTCCTTTTTTAATTAACTATGTAAGCAAAAACATTCAGCCTCAATGTGGAACAATGGTATTGCCAAAAATATTTTCCCTTTTACGATGACCAATGACATACTGAAGTTTAAATCACAATGTAAAAATCAATCTCCATGCGGATCACATTACACGTTTGAAATGGACGTGACGGAGCAAAGAGGAAAAGAAAATTATCAAAATAATTGGTTGGAAAGTTGAAAACAAAAAATATTAAATGAATAAATTATATCGAGCCAGTTCAAATCCTTCCTGCCCTTCGAATTAATATGGAACTGATAATAAGGTAACTAACTTCATTAGTTACCCTAACGTTAAGAATAGCTGGAACAACTTATACAACTAAATCATTGTTTTGCTAAATAGAAAATATCCATCCCAAATAGATCATCATCATTGGTCGGTAAATCCAAGAATTGGTTGACTGCAGCCCTCCATCCTGATGCTAATTGGCTTATTTCCTGGTATTTTTTTGCAATTTATTTATCCCATGCATTTATCTCTTGGGACTTTTCCCTCTATTTTTCCTTCTTTATTTTCTTCACAAAGCCGTTGTGCCTCCGGCTGTGACCAATCCATTGGTTTTTCTTTTCTCTATGGCGTTCCATAAGGTCCGTTCTTTGTCTATTCTTTTGCATACTTCTCCATTTCTTACATTATCCGTCCACAAGATCTTAAATATCCTCTTCCAGCACCAGGTTTCGAAGGCTTCTATTCTTTTAAGATCTACTTTCCCGATGGTCCATTCCTCTGATCCAAATTGTGCCACGCTCCATACGAATGTTTTCATGCATTGTTTCCTCGTCTATAGTTCTATCTTCTTTGAACACAGCAGCTGTCTTTTCATTTAGAATGCTCTCTTAGATTGAGCTATCCT
Organism: Hetaerina titia; assembly: GCA_037158775.1. Taxonomy (NCBI): domain Eukaryota; kingdom Metazoa; phylum Arthropoda; class Insecta; order Odonata; family Calopterygidae; genus Hetaerina; species Hetaerina titia. Next base: position 108,183,061 of record CM073773.1, on the reverse strand, counting down.
TCGCTTAATGTCTGCAATACTTCGTGTACTTCTTCCGTCCCATGTGATAGTACTTCCGAGATAGGTAAAGGTATCCACTTGCTCCAATTTTGTCCTTTTATTGTGATTACTGTATTCTTCTTCTCTCTTCCACATACTAGTATTTTAGTCTTCATCTTGTTTAGGTTCATGTTGTATCTTTGTATAACTTGATCCTATACGTTTTAAGGCCGTTGAAGATCCTCCTGGTATACTGCTATTATTGCAGTATCGTTGGCGAAGAGTATCATATTTATCTCTTCTCCAATGATTCTAATTCCGTTTAATCTGCTACCTTACGCTTCTCTTATTACCTCCTCCAGGTACATGTTGAACAATGTAAGTGAGAAATTGCATCCTTGTCTAACTCCTTTGTAAATTTTAGCCTCTATGTTTTTCATCTCTAATTCACATTGTGGCTACTTACTTCTTGCATAGCTGATAATTATTCTTTTGTCGTTGTAATCAATTCCGAGTTTTTCCAGCAGTTCAAATATCTTATTCCATTCCACAATGTCGAAGGATTTCTCCAAGTCCACGAATGCTACATACAATTGCTATTTCCCATGTTTTGTTTTCTGTATCAGGATTCTCAGACAGAGAATGGCTTCTCTGGTTCCTCTGTTCTTCCTAAAGCGACATTGGTTTTTCCATAAGGTATCTTCAATTTTGGTTTTCATTCTTCGGCTTATAATTTTCGTAAGTATATTTGATGCATGTGACACAAGACTCAAGGTTTGGTGTTCCTCACATTTCTCTGTCCTCATCTTCCTTGGTAACAAGATCATCACACAGCTTTGAATGTCTACATGAAGTCTTCCGTCTTTATAGCTACCTCTGATTATTCCATTCAGATTTTCCTTGGCTTTGTTTCCAAGTGGCTTGATGATGTCTCCTCCAGGAGCTTTCTTTTTTTATAAGGTATTTTACTCCTCTATCAAATTCGCTTCTGAGTATGTATGTGCCCTGATTTTTGTCATCCGTTTCACTCTTGTCCCTCAACAGGCTTTATTCCAGCAGCCTCGGACCTTGGTAGTTTTTTGATGTATTGCTTCTATCTTCTGCTAATATCTTCACCTTTTATCAGGTGAAGATTACATGCCTGATTTTGCTGTTTTACATTTTTCTTTCTCCAAAATATTTCTTCACCAGTTTGTATGCTCTGTCTGTAGTGCCCTTTTTCATATTTTCATTGATTTTCTCACAGCAGTATTCTCTCCAATTTCAATTCTCTCTAGTCTTTTTGCATTTTCAGTTGACCCATATAGAGATATATTCTAATATAAATAGGAATATTTTCCGTTATATCTAAGAAGCTCTTTCCGAAAACGATCAATCTACTAACCAGGCAGTTAGGAGAAAGGCGATAAGTGAGCATTATCAGACCATCAACCAAACCACAAAATAAACCAAAAATACTTCTAATATAATAGGTAATATTATAGTAGTAAATTATAATGGACAGTTCTCCCACAGATTAAAACAGAAAACATTAAAAGGTCTCACCCCAGAACCCCGAAAATCGTCACGATACTATAGAATTAAAAACCAAATATTTTATCATAACCGTTTATCCAAAAAAAAACAAAGGAATTCCTCGACCTAAGGGTATCCAAATCGGATAGGTTTTCTCACTATTAAGGAGATTAAACCCAATAAAGAATTATGGAAACTGAGTGGGACGCATGAAATGAAACCTCATTTCCACAAAACGACCGATTGGAGCAGCCCCGATCATATCAACGCGGCTTTTTCAAAATTAATGAGAGGCAGCACGAACACGACCCTCCCCGTTTCTTCGATAGTCAAAGATTATCTTTCCATTTTCAGAAAAGTCCTCTCTCTCCCGACAATCCGAACGTCTTGCTCCTCGACGGTGGGAAAAGACGTCCAAACAGACCTTCGAAGGATAAACGCAGACTCTCGCGTTATTTTCGTTTTGACTTTTTCAGCGAATCTCGAAGTGCCCGAAAGAAAGGCGATAGGGGGAAGGTGTATGGGTTGCTAAGAGAAGAGTGATAGAGAGGGAGAGAACTCCTTGATGACGTCGGCAGAAAGGTTGCACGACAGATGGCCGTCCTTAAATTCTCACGAAATCACGCGACCCCCCATTTTACAGCCTTAAAACTTCTCGCCGTCCTCGACCATTATCTATGGTCTACACACACACCACCTGCAGACTCACTGTCCCCGCCCAAGGGCTCCTACACCCTTTTTTAAAAAATGCCCCGTTCTCTCCCTCGCCTGCCCTCTCCTGCCTCTCCAGATTGCAATCTGAGGTCGAGGCCAACCGCACGCGAGGAAAGAGACGATGAACTCCTTTTTCATCTCCCTCGGTCTCCTTCTTTCTCGCCCTTTTTATACACCTTTTTTCCATTCGAAATATTTTCGTTTTAATGTATTTAATTTTCCATTATTCCCTCTGATTCTGAATCCGATTTTTCCGGATTAACTCTTATTATCGCTCCATTTTTCCACATGTCGAGCAGGAGGAAATGCTTATCTAGATCTAATCCATACTAGTCCATTGATTCGTTAGAATTGATGCACACCCGTCATTTGTCTCTTTAATAAGGTGTTTTTTAAATTTTTTCCTTAAATAAATTTCTCGCATAAAGTGCAATTTGACCAATCACTCTGTGACATTTCTTAAATTTAAACACTCAGCAGAGAGAGGTATGGATAAATCTTAATTTTCTTACCTTCTTTCTAAACCTAACATGCTAGAATCGGAATTCATGATTATGCTTTTATTTCACATTTTATATGCTTTCAGTTTGTGACTACTGATTATTTGCTACTTTCATTATTTCATAATGATAATGTAATGCAAAATTGGAAATAGTAATTACGCTATTTCGTGACGGTCTATTCCTTTAATTCAAACCTTGATTACTCCGACAAATGCAAAGTAAGAAAGTCTAATTCTATAAGCAATCATATTACTAAGCAATAATAATAAAACGTGCCTCTTTTCTTGAGCTATGAAATGAATTAATCATAAATACGTTTATATTTCTAAAAACTGTTTCCGCATGAAGAAAAAGATATCGTGGGACGCGTGGAAAATGTGATAGTTGGCAAATTACAATTGAGTAATAAAATTTTTGTCGAAAGGTTATTGCCACAGCGTCTAATTCATTAAAGGTTTGACAATGGAGAATATAAGACCTGCCAGAGCATTAACTTTACACCTATTTAGGAAATATACGGGAAGTCATATTACAACTAATTAATAACTCAGATATGTTTTGGTTAAGCTTCAGAAGTAACTTCAAGTCCCAATTCTCTTCGCTATCTCTATTCATTGACCGATACACAGGGATTTTTATCATAAGTGAAACCTCGTATTTATTTTAACGACCAAAAACAAGGTAGAGAGAAGAGAATATGCAAAAATTAGTTGAACTTCTAATGGGTTGCGACAAAACGAGGGAGATATTAGGGCATTGATCTTATCGTTACTCATAAAAGTGAACAAGTTACGAGTTCCTGAATGAGCATGACCGATTTTTTGCCCTTGAACAGAATATAGATCACCAATACGTTAGGTACGGAGAAAATACGAAATCGCCTAGAATAAATGAGAGTATTTCGTTAAATTCTGCATTTATTTTTTGGAATGTCTATTATTAACTTTGTTCGGAACGTAAGAAGTAATCGTAGTAGTTCAAGTAATTTCTTCTCTCATAATGTGATAAAATAAACGTGCTGAAATTACTACAAATTGCAGACATTTGAATCATGTCTAATTTATAAAGTTCAGCCATTTCTAACTTTATCGATTAACAATAGATAAGCACCAGGAAGTGATCTAAATTCGCTCTTCTGTTTAATCTTTTTATCCTAGGTTTTAACCATGTTTTAGGCTGACACAAATCTTTTTGAGTCTTCTCAAAATTAGCAAGATTATCTTGGTCACTAAATGAACACATTAATAATGTAAAACAGCTTTTTGTTCTCACTCAATATATTCACGCTATAACTTAGGTTTCGACCAACAAAGTCATATATAGGTGGTAATTTCTTGATGGTAACAGTTGTACAATTTTAGCAGAAATAAAAAAATATTTATAATAAAACAATGGTTAAACACACTCAGACAAGATAATACTATATTACCATCAAAATACCAACTGATGACCTTATGGCATTCTTTTACCTTGAGAATATTTTCGTAAAACCTTCTCTTACTACGAACAATGTTGAAAATCTTCGAAAATGAAAATCAAAATTTTCAATTTTTCTCGTCGAAAAAAATATCACATTCCAGTAACCCAGTTTCCAGATTCTGTGAACTACAAAAAGGTTATGAAATTTAACATTGTAGTAGTAAGAAAAGAGAAATCCGTACGTATTTTCCGTGCTTGCATTTCTTCGACGGACGTAATATTAAATTAGGCTCGGAACAAAATGATTACATGTCTTCAATAAAATATCGAATCAAAAATCAACACAAATTTTTCATTCTTTATCCTCTTTTACGATATGTGTAAAATTAAACTTTAATTATGACTATGACTTTGACTATGTGTAAAATTAAACTCCACAGGATCACCACTCCTACTCTCCTCCTCACCATTATCGTGCCAAAGTATCCAATTTCTATCTTTCTTTTTCCCTTTTTGAAAGGAAAAGGACGTTCATCGTATTATAGAATTTCGGTGCCTTTCGCGCTCTCCAGCCTTCGCCTTTTGCATGAAAATGAACTTAAAAACCAACTCTCTCTCTCTCAATACGATCCCGACACACTGTCGACGGACTCACTCGTGAAACGAGAGCGAAAAATAAAACAAATGAGCGCGAGATCCGTTCCGGTTGGGAGGCAGGATACAAAATTAAAACACTGTCAATATATGTGCTTGTCATTCTCTCGCGATGCCGAAGCGTTTGCCCGAGCGGTGTTTGATTTGTGCCCCGTGATGCAGCGGGTGGGAAGGGAAGAGGAATCGATTCCCTACCCTCCAGAAGGAAACGGAGGCGAAGGATGAAAGAGGGAAAACAAAAGGAATATTAATGGGATAGAAGGAGGGAATCGGGGGATTCGCTTGCACTGCAAGAAATCGTTGAAGACTGGCGGGAGTAATGCCTTTGACACCGAAGTCTTCTAATTCCATACTTGAATTGACGCCGTCGCTTTAGAACAGCAGAACGGCCCGAAAGTAATCCCCAATATTCGTCAAACGCATCGAGTAATTACCTTGGGAGTTAGAGATCTGACGATGGAAAAGTCATTAAAATCGAACTGAAAATAAGTAAATTTTCACATGCTAAAGATTTGCCTCCGAATAAAGATTCAACCTTGAATAAACAGTGGTCTATCATCAAAATACGTAGAATGAAATTAGAAACGTTGAATCAACTGCAAATCCATAACTTTTTTATATTGAGAATTTTTATTATCTTATATTATCATTACTTTTTAATATCTAGGGTATTTTACAAATTTCCAAAACAATTAGGATTAAATATCATGAAGCGTAATGAATAAAAGTGTGATTAAAAATAAAACTCATTAATGAAAAGCTATTTACTCTTAATGAATGTATTCAGATTAAATTGAAGAACATAAATAGTAATTACTTCATAGGAAACAATTACAAAATCAAATACTAAATGACGCCACTTACCTACAGCGTAAATGTAAAAGGGACTAGTATGTGGGCTACTAACCCTTTATGCATACAATACCGATACTTGATTCATCATTTCACCGTTTAGATTGAAATTTGATGCATTAGTTGTAACATTTAACTTACTTAAAATAACTATTATTAAAATTGTTTAAATTGGAGTGAAATTCCCCATTACTACTTAATGTGAAACGTAAGGAATATAAAAGAATAACCAAAAATTATGACTAAAAGTAACATGTGTGGAAAGCATTTTTTGAGCTGCTATTCTATATATGGGAACTAAATTCCCCGCATTCACAATTCGTTAAAATAAACACTTTACTATGATGAAAGGAAATTCAAGTATTACTCTTATTTGACATATATACTCTAATATGATATTTTTCAAGCAATTAGAAATGAAAATTGCTTCCGAATTAATACTTATTTTAGTTTGCTGTTTCAGATGATGTCCCCAAAGATACTATTAAGTGACTCATGGACTGGGAACTTATGATCTACGAGTGTACTATATTGTACACTACATGGCACTACTGCATTGCACACACCGTCCCCACGATAGGTTTCTCGGCTGAAGGTTGGTCGAACGAAGCCTTCACGAGCAACCTGATCATATGAACAGGGCCTACATCTCCACTATTGCACATCACAGCACATATTGGTTCTAGTGACCTTAAAGAGTTGGTGCCGAAGAATTATCTCACGTCCAGAGTAAGCAGGGAAGTTTTTAAAGATTAACATGGACCAACGTATGACCCTAGAAAAAAAGCCAAGTACTTCCCTCATTGCAGTTTATGAGGAATCAAACAATCCCTGGGCGGAAGTGCCGGTTAGAGAGATGTTGACCGCTGATCACGTGCTTCTGATTGGTCACGCGGGAGGGAACCCTCCCACGCAGCGGAAGCGGAGTCACCTAAACGAGGGGAGACATTTCGGCCAATTTCCGGTCTGTCTGGAAAAATCTATTTGCAAACCAGATTTAATAACCCCTGAAGGCATCAGCGGGATCCTCACTCGTTTAATCAAGCGTCACCCAATTTTCACCCTCAACACTATCCTCTTGTTGTCATTATTTTATTGTTCGATTATTGACAACTATGCCTCAACGCTGGGTTATCCCTGAAGCGTAACTGTCAATAAATCGTTTTATAGACAGAAGAAAAGGCATTGGTAAACTGATAATACCATAACGTTTCAATCCTCGCCTTTCTTGCCTTGGACTTTTTTGTTATCCTAGTCTGAACTTAGCAAATGAAAACCACCTAACTCCGTTCCTTTCAGCTCCTCATTTAACGCCAACCACTCTATCCGCTCTTCTGTTACGCATTTTTTCCCTCAGTCGTCCGGCCAATGCCTCAGTCGACCCATCGTTTAAGGTGGTCGTGCCTTCTACACTGCAGGAAAAAAATTACAGGTGATTAATTTAGTTTTAAATTGTGATATTTTTCTAGGTTCATTTCAAGTATCAATTCAGTTCAAGAATCATTGGTGTTATCTAAATTTACAACTCTAACCAAACAGGTGAATATATCGGAATAATAATATTCTAGAGTTATTATAATTTGTTACAAAGGAGTAGAAAGTCCAGTAGGCCGTGCTGACCAAAAACATGAATCCGAAGTGACACGGAAAGCAGGAAAAATGCCATATAACCAATTTCGGTTCTAGAAGGAAAAATGAAGATAAAACGATATATTTTGAAGAGATTGCCGAGACTATGCCACCACAACTACTTTTGTTAAAAATAAATACGTCAAAAAGTCGCGGTCTTCAGAGATTATAGTTGTACGTTACCGATGACCTTAACAATAATGATTTAATATTAATGCAACGAAAACGACAAGTACTGAAGACGCATTGTGTACTAATACGAATAATGGATAATCTGGAAGTAGGATGTCTGTTCAGCATTAGCCTACTCTGTCTAACAGAAGCCAAGCCAAGTGTCCAGGACTTCAAAATGATTTATTGTGTATAGTGATTTTGGGTTAAATGGTATTTGTTGTCGTGCTGCTAACTACAGATAGTGGTCCATGGTGAGTATTAAATATTCCTTCCTGCCATGACTTCTTTTTTCACAAGTTGTTACAAAGAACGTCAAATATATTTACGAAATATGAATTCAAAGAGAGGAAAAATTCAACTTATCCCATTAATCTAGCTCTCACTGTCTTGAAACAAAAGAGATTCGTAAAGAGAACAAAGGAGGGGAAGCTAAGAGGAGGAAGGCAGGATCTCAAGAAAGACGAAAATATGTACTGTACAACTTGAAGGTACGAGGGATGTCAGGAGGCAAGTGGGCTCCGAAAATCTATGTTGATGAAATGGAACTAGCAGAGTAATGGAATGAGTGAACAGGTGAGATCCACAAACCGTCGGAGAGAAATACCATTGAATGTAGGAATGAATGGTTTACCTGGCTCTCGACGTCCGTCAGCACCACTGTGCCACACTTCTCTGTTCCACGGTGAATCTTTGTTTTCGTCACACAGTGTGGAAAGCTCGCTTTCCGCGCAGTGGTATCACGTGCTCCTCAAACGATGGCTCTAGCAAATGGATGTGGAATCCACAGCTCTGGCTTTTGACGGTCTTATCTCGTAGAAAATCACGTTCTCCTTTCTCCTTTACAGTCAGGAGGAGATTCGACTTAAACTCAGTGCACTAACGTGCCCAGGTCCCGTGACAGGAATTCGCGAAATGAAACTTCAATTGGCGATTTCACAAGTTTGCAACCGGGAGGGTATGGGGTTGATTCCGCCAATCAGGACAAAAGACTAGCACGTCGAACGCTTTCCCCGAAAATGAGCTGTGTATCTAATTGCTCGCCAATCGTGGATTCAGTCTCACGCACATGTTCTCTATTAATATACGCATTGCATTTTAAAAAGGATGGAAAATGAGAAAATAAATCACTATTAATGTGACGCATTTTTGTTCGATTAATTCATCTACTACCACACTCGTAATTGGGTTTATTTTTTCTCTTTCCATTTAACATATGTCTTTTCTTGCTACACGCATTCTATTCGAGTTCTTCCTCTGGAGTTATTCTACCACCCCAGACGGCTGTCTCTTCCTCAGACTACTGTATCTCAAAATTGATGCCATTAGTTCACCCTTTATTTCTCATTAAAATTACATTTAGAAATCTAGTATTTCCCGTTCTTTGTCGGAGCCTCTTCCGTTGGGTCATCTTCATTATCCTGCAGCGCTACATTTTCAGCACCTTCATTCTTTTTCAAAGTTAATTTCCAACTGCCATCTCTTCATCAACTTCTTTATTTAACAAGTGTATGGCGAGGAATGGTATTCAACCATTAAGAAGTACTGGATAATGAGTAAACATTATCTTTAGAGGTTTACGCATTTAACAGTGAAATATGGATGAAAATATATAATTACAATTACAGATGGTTTTTCACATTTAGTTCAGGTTAAATCAACTCTGAAATCGAAAATATAATTTCAGCTCTAAAAAAAATTATCCAACATGCTACAAGTTGCCTTTGTATCACATTATATGAAGTACGTTGCAAAATAGGAGAGATACCAAAAAGATTAAAATAAGGTACACAATATGCGATTTATTTACAAAATAGAGCAAACGTCCAGTTACCATTCTACATTATAAACCATATTAAAGTACATATGGCATAAGCGATCGAAATAATGGGTATATCATATAATTTTATGTAAATTGAGCGTAGGCTCTGGCAAAAATTTTGTCATTCCACAATAATTCGAATTTTTACAAGCACCTGAAAATTCTTTTTGGATTATTTAAATTTGATTCGCATGGATATATCATCGCAAATGGTTTTGCTGGAGGACAGCATTCCTCAAACAATTTTATCTTTGCATATGGGCAAACGAGATAACGTAAAGCTTGAACCTTCTTTAACTTCTCTTTGTTTTCTCAATATGAATGGGGAAGGCAGGAAATATTATGCATGTTTATTGGCAACTAATAACCACACAAAACTTACAGTTGATGTTGCAAGCATGGTGTTCAATCACTTCTAGTGATAAAATGGCCCTGACTTGCGGGGCACAATACTAAAGCAATAATGGGATGCATCCATATTTCTACATATACATATTTTCAATCTGGTTTTTTTCTACAGACCTTGGAATACTGAAGAGAAGACAGCTCGCCAAATAGCTCTGTCGTAATTATGAAGCGCGTGCATCTATCATTAAGCACAGGGCGATCACACTCTTTGAAGTTCATTACTCAGAACTTTCGTAGTGACAAAACTTATAAACGATTCACTTGGGTTGAATTTAAGAACGAAGGTGGCCGCATGCTCAGAGGGAGAGGGAGGGAGAGAGAGAGAGATGGAGGGAGAGAAAATTGAAGCATGAGAGTTTTGCGGTGGAGGTGAGAGGGCCATTGGGAGGAGATGAGCTAGCGGTGGCGGCGGAGGAGATTCGCGGAGTGGGAGAAAGAGGAGGGGGTGAGGAGGAGAGGGACCAAGGAGCAGGGGGGAGGGACGTGGAAGAGGCGTGAGAGGAGAGGATGGCATGAATCCTCAATCAACCTCTCCACTATTCCTAGCAACTTCCCTCCTTCCCAGGGACGCACTCTGGAGTATCCAACAAGTACCTAAAGCTTTTCTCACACACAGCCGACTCCCATACATAATGTAGAGCTAAAAACCGTCGAGGGAGTTGTGGCATCAGCAAGCGAGATTTTAAAGGAAAGAGTCTCTTTCTCTCTCCCTGTGTCGGAGAGGGATGGACCATGAGGCAGACGGAAAGGGGAAAGAGAGAGAGAGAGGGAGGAGATGGAAGAAGTGGAGACGGGATCCAGGGGAGGCATTGTGAAGCACGGAGAATATGGCGCGTCTACACTGCTCTCTCGTGTAGAGGGAAGCGGAGACCCAGAAGAAGTGTTTTCCCTACTATTTCCTGTTACCCCAAACCCATCCTCCCATCAACCTCCCTTCTGCATAGAGAAACGTGGAGTGGCACCAGCAGCCACTACTAGATTGTATGGAATGGGAGAGAAAGAGGGAGGGAAGACTGGTGGTGGATAGAGAGGAGGCCGAACTTTCCCGCAGGTGGAGGGAGACGTCCCCTCGCCCCAAACACACACACTTAAACCTCACTCGCAATTTTCCTTCCCTCTCTCTTCCTCCTTCTTCCTTCATTCTTTCACTATACTATCCTCTCCGTTCCTCTCCCCGGCCTTCTGTATTAGTCTCCCAATACCTCTTCATCTCTCTCTCTCTCTAGATCTTTAAAATCAACGTCGAGTAATCCTGAAACTTACCCCTTCTCTCTAAGCTTCAACCCCAATGTAGCTCATGCTGATGCGACATTCGCGAGAGCGTTCGTCCGGTAAAGTTTGGCCGAGTTCCTTTTGTTGGTGGGCATACATTTTCTGATAGTCACTCCACTTACGCTTAGCCCCGATTTCTGTTCTTTGCAGAAACCGTTGGCTATTTTAGCTTTATATTTACTGAAGACCCTATGGACACATATCCTCTCTCCATCAAGCTACCGTCATACCTTTTAAGGTAAATATTTTATTTCACGCCCATTACACAATTCTTATTTCAATTTAACATTTTTCGTTTTTATGACCGTCTGGTCACATTAGCTCTGGTAATTCAGATCAAATTATTTTCTGGTAATTACTACAATCATATTCAACGTGATCCGACTCTAACAGGCATGGTTGCAAAGAATAGAATATTTTACAGTAGCGAATGAAGTAACGGAGCTGAGAAAAGGACGAGTGACAGAAACAGATTTGCACGAATAAATTACGAAGGTATAGCGCTAAAAATATGAGAAACGGGTGCCATTGTACGTACAGAGTATTGTTGAACTTTTAAGAAAAATGAAATCAACATATGTTTAATAAACTCGAGAGTGTAAATTGACGTGAAACTTTTACCAAGAGAACAAGGATGGTGGTAATTCAAATTAATTTATTCATCAAGTTGGAGGTAAGGTGGAATTTCAAAGTTAAATGTTCACGTACATAAGGGACGCTAGAGTTCTGAACTTCTTCATTTTATACGAGTTAACTAGGAATGATAATGTCACCTCAAAATATCATCTCGTATTATCTCATTCTCGAATATTTTTTGTGCAAAATTTAATTTTCTGCTCTAAGTAGGAGTCAGTAGCAAGGATTGCAAATAAAACCCAATCATTACGATTTAAAAAAACATGACCCATATTTTTTATTCTGGTTTATAAATAAATCTTCCAGTTTACTTATAATTTTATCAAGTGTTGCTTTAAGCCAATAAAAACCTCAAAGCACAATTATAATAAAAAATTGTATTTGTATGTAAAAATAAAAGTAGGCCAGACCAATTATAATAGGAATTTGGGGTATTAGGACAATTTAGGTGCCAAATAAATTAGAAAATATCAAGTAGGAGATGTAGAGAAAAAATATAGAGAAATTAGCACTGGGCAAGAAGAGATGGTAGGTTAGAAAGATAACTGCAGCAGAGGTTAAGAGAGCCAATGAGAGCTGGAAAAAAATTGAAAAAATATTTAGAAGAAGCGTAGTGAGCATGGAGCAAGCGAGTAATAGAATAATATTAGTAGAAGAAAACCAGAAAAACCAGAAAAGCCAACTTTGTTACGATCCAGGTTTACAAGCCGATAGGCAAATGCAAGGAGAAAGGTTTAGACAATGTGGACCAAAAAGAGGAAATTATAACGGTGCCTCTGGAAGGAAAAATTTGATACGATGAGATGGTAAGGAGGATATTGAAAAGGAAAGGTGGGCGAAGGGAGAGATGATGACAAGATTGAGGACCTTGGTTTTAACAACAAGCAAACGAAAAATTATTCCTTGTGAAATTGCTTAACTTCGGTCTTGGTGTTTCAAACCAATTTATCGAGCTTAACACTCAATTTTATCAAATATCCTTGCTCCATGAGATGAAAGATCTTGAATTCGTGGTACTATCTTCGAACAGGGGTTCTGTCTAGCAGCGATTCGCACGCTTTAACGGCTCGCGGACAACTAATGTTGCTTTCCCAAGACCTCGCACAACGTTTTCCGCCCTAAATTGCCCTAATTCATCCGTTCGCGTCGGTGGGAAAAAATAAGTTTACTATATTCTGAGACAGAGTCTACTACCTTTTGAATCTGCGCACAAGTTGGCTATCCATTTTAATTCTCTTTTTAATCAAAAAAGGTCAAATTTGGACATGGTGCTGTATGACCACCGATAGGCAAGCGAGCTCTTGTTACGCAAAGTTTTTGAGCTGCATGCCAGACACGAAGCAAGTATGAAACTGGCGCAAAGTGAACAATGTCTTATAGTCAGCATCTCCCGATGCAACTCCTTCCATCAACTCCCCCAAACACAAACAATCGTCCTCACAACGCGCCATCGCACGCATCAGTGCCCATATCCCCACACTTTCCTCTCATTCAACTTCTTTCTCCACCTACCAATATCATTCCTTCCTTCTCTCATTAATTCTCACAACCCCCTGAATCTCGCACCCCCTCACACGCCGGCAGTCCCAGACCGCGCGCCTCCGAGGGGCAAGGAACCAGCTCACACTCACGGAACCGGAGACCCAGTTGACAGGGGGTTTCTTTTTTGCCTACAGATGACAGGGGCGGATGTTTAGGGGTCCCACGAGCTTCTAAATAATTCCGCCATCCACCCTACCACTCTCCAATCCCCGTCCCATCCACCCATTTGCTGAGACGGGGAAAAGGGGTAGACCGGCTGTCCCTCGCCCCCTTTCCCATCGCTGCCGTTTCCACCCTCCACGCATCCCTTCCCTGCCGCATGCTTGCTCCGACTTCCCTCGACGAAAAAATCCCGCGAAAAATATCACGACCCCTCATCCTGAAACTCTTCTCACTTTAAGCCATCACCAGTCCCCATGCTTCGCCCTTCTACAAGCTTGCAACTGCTCGTACGTACGCACACACACACACAAGCAATTTGTGCCTGTTCGTTCCTTCCAGCACTTTCCACTCCGCATTCCCTTTTCCTCAATTCTTCCGTCACAATCCTCGCAGAGGAAAAAGTACGACCGCCACATTTTCCATTCCCCCTCTTCCCGCGTTCGACCATTCCCTTCCCTTTCCGCCCTCTCTCGATCCCCAACCCCCGATATTTCCCTCCCAATTTCCCTCGGAACTCCCCGTCACCGCTTTACAGTTTGGCCGTCTCTCCCAAATGAAACCTGGGATTTTTCCCACCCGCGTATCGGACCCTCTGCGGCCCCTTTTTCCACTCCCGCCACCTTCCTTGCCCAGTGAAGAAGATTAATCTTTCTCCGTCATCCGCCATCTCTTTCAAGTGCGACTCCAAGAGTGAAAGACTGAACTAACTTCTCAAACTTAAAATTCAGTGAGGAACGTTGAGAGAAATCGCTAAATAAGATGAGACGGTTTGAGTGAAGGATGTGGTATTTTTCTAAATGCATTATTGTCCACATCCTGCTACGGCAGAGATATCATGCCAATAAAATTAGACATATTAAATACAAAAGAGATTTAAGTAGTAGTTTTTCTCATGAAAGACACGGGACCAGAATAGGGTTGTCCGACCGCGCCAGGAGGGAAAAGTGTTTTCCAAGGGCAGTATGGTGTGTAAACACCCCCTGCCACACACACTAATTATGGGGGCTCGTAGGGCACTAAATAAAACTAAAATTAATTATTCAATGTCCTTTCTTGTAAATTTGCAGTTTTATCACTAAAAGATTACGGCTTTTCAAAAACTTCATTTAGAACAACTTTCAAATGATGTCAAACATTTCTAGTTCATTGAATCTGTCCTATGGAAATGTCAATGCGACTGTAACAGTTTAAGTCAGCTTGATCATTTTACAAATTATGATTCCCTATCGTTCGTGGGAGAAAATGGTATTTTTAATTTATCTGTTCTTCACTTGATTTCCCAAAGTATATTTCGAAATACGGGGTATTAGTAACAATGGAAATAGTTTGTCATGAGAAATATGCAGAATATGGGCTATATAAAAACGAGGCTAGACGGATAGACAACCTAATTGAAACTTTAGCATGAATCAGATAGGTCGCATATCCGTTCAGGCAGGAGTAGCAGAGAGAGAATTGGGATGGACAGTAATAAGAAGGGGAGTGAGATTTTGTTCTGGACGCTTATTATCTCGTCCTTTTCGTCATGACACTGAGGAAATATTAAGTTTATCATGGGAAGAAATTGAGCTGCGAGCCAAGGGATTGCAGCTATTCTTGGGTGCTAGAAACGAGGGAAGGCTGAAAACTAATGCACACATGCTTGTAGACCACTAACAAGAAAACCTTCAGAAGCACTCCTCGTGGCATATGGAAGTAGCATTCCCCCTCAACACGCATGCGCACGTTTTAGGTCGTTTAATTCATCCAGTGTACTTGGAGACGTGTTCTAGTGTTGAGTAAGGCCCGTTAAACAGCGTGCTGTTGTCATATTTTTTAACTACTGTATAAGTGACTCCTACAGAGGTTCATCTTCGTTTAAAAGCTGCTTATGGTGACGATGCTGCTGATAGGTCTACTGTAAATCGATGGGTAGTAAAATTTCGTGGTTGCGAGCCTGGAAAAGATATAAATGTTGATGAAACACGCAGCGGACGTCCGATCACTGCCACAGACGATATATATATCGCAAACTCATAGGAGCATTGCAATAGTCATGGAATGAAGAATAATCAGAAGAAAAAAAGTAATGACATTCTCGAGAAGCAGGAAAGCTAATTTAAGAATGAAGTAAGAAGAAATGAGCTAAAGTTGACGCATAAGCTGCATTTGAAGAATTTTACGGAAAATGGCCATAGGAGTGAGGAGAGAAGAATTAATACGCTAATAAAGGAATTACAAGCATAAAAGTGCCCTGTGGCGAAGAATGGAGGAAATAAATGAAGCAGAAAGAAAAGAAAACGCCAAGGTTTTAACAAGGGTGGCGAAGGGAGGAAGTTGCTGGATGAAACCCGATAAGCAGCAGAGAAAATAGGGGTGGAGGAAATATTGAAGGGTTGTGGCGGTGGTTTGTTGAAGGCCGTGATGGAAGAGAGAGCGTTAGGAAAGCGTGTTAAAGGAAGGGAGTGGACTTTCTAGACTGTATGAAGGCAGGCAGAAGTTGCAGAGAATTAAGAAATAAATAGTAGAATTAATAGAAGTAAATAGCGGTTAAAAGCCGTCCAAAGCCTACCCCTCAATTAGGTAGAATGCCTCGAATTAAAATTAAATAAACAATTGAAAAGTTTATACATCTTTGTGTATCTTAGATAGGGTCGCGGTGGTCTAGTGGGTAGAGCATTGGACTGCTAACCAGAGGGTCCCGGGTTCGATTCCCGGGCAAGGCACTCTGGGCACCTGCAGCTCCACCGAAGCTAGTTGATTTTTCGGGTACCAGGTATTCCTGGGAAACCATAACCAGCACAGGGAAAGGAACTGGCCCCCCTAGCCTGATGTGTGAATATTCACACGCCGTCGGGCTTGGTACATGGGTGAGCTCTACCATCACCTACTAAACCAACCTTCGGGTTGATTACTGTGTTTATGGTGTATATCTTAGGTAAAGGGTGTGATATTTAAGCAAAATATAATTTTTAAAATGGACATAAAAAGCATACTGCAAGGTATTTAAAGCTTTGTTAAGATTTTATAAACTGTGCCAAGGCATATTTTATGAATTACATGCAATTTATGGCAAAGTTACGAAATCTAGTGATTTATATAATTTTTTAAAAAGTTTCATAGTTTAACAAAGGTAAAGAAGTGATTCTATTTAAAACTACGCTCAAAAATCAAATAAGAAAACACTAAATGACTACGAAAGAACGATTGAATCGTTTGAATGTGTTTTAATTGAAAAGGTTTTTTTTCTACTCTACATGGTCAATCAAAAGTTAAACAAAGCCATTTAATCGAATATAACATTTGATAAATCTGTGAGGTGAATGAATACAGATACATCGTAAATCTTAAGTAGTGTTTTAGAAGCCTATAAATATTAAAAGCTACTTTAGTTTTACACAAGTGCTACAAGTTTGGCTATATCCATAAGACAAGAAATTCCTACAGCATTTGACAAGCAAGTATGAAACTAAGGCATAGTCATTCATGAATAAGTTAAACCCCTCTTAACACGTAGGACAAGGGCCCAACACTTGGGAATCGGGCCCAGCCCTGCCACCCACGCGTGTCCGCGCCGAATTTCGCTGCGAAGAAATTACCCTTTCGATATTCTTTCCCACCCACCTCACGAAAGACGCCCAGTTGGATAGGGCTGCCGAGAAAGAAGCCAGGCAATTTGGGGGTAAGGAATGGGGCTGATATTTATCAATTATTAAAACCCACGTGAATTACCACCACTCTCCTCTTCCCGTATGCCCCTTCCCTCAATTCCCGTCTTTCTCTCTCTCTTGCCTTTCAGCCTCGCACCCTCCACCCATTTTCTCCCTCACCCCCTATAATGCTTGTCCCACCCGACTCCCTCTCCCGCTCGCTTTGCTTGCCTTGCTTCGGAGAACGGGATTGTTTCAACTCTTTTTCCTCAAGGTGGCTGGGGAAATGGGGAGAGTTGATGCCGGCGCCGAACGAACTGCCGAGAGAGAGAGTGAGAGGACTCTCTTAGAGAATGGGACGGGGGAGAGTGAATGGTGGGCGAAGGAAAGGGGGTTAGGAGAGTGCTATGAGGACGCTGAAATGCCAAGCGAGGGGTTTTGGGTAATGGCGGGAAGGGGCGAGTGGAGTGGTGTGGAGGGAGACCGCAGAAGGATGTGGAAAAGGAGAATTAAGGGCGGGGCTAAGGGAGGAAGTTGAGTGAAAAACGGAAGACTGGGAGAGTCATAGGGAAGTAAATATCTCGTTCTAGAATGGCATAACATCATTTCAGCGATTAAAAGCAGAGATGAAAGAAGAAAAACGGAAATAAATAAAATAGTGAATGATGCAGCCATACGACAGTAAATGCGCATTCATGAAAACTCCAATAAAAAAATGGGAAATAGGCAATTGTCTATGGAGCCAAGAGATTTTTTCCAGAATGTCTGTATTCTTGTCAAAGATCGCCAGTGACCTAAACTGGGCTTATTTCACTCTCACACTGACCTATTGACTTCGTTGCACGAAAATTCAATAAAAGTCTCCCAAGTACTGCACACGGGTATTTAGATTTGTGTTAATATTAAAAATCAGTTAAAATTGCCGTTTGTACTTTTCTAAGTGAACTACGACTGTTAAAATAATAAGAATGATCCAGTGTTCAACACAATCAAAGACTACATTTTTCCAACCCTATTTAAAATAATATGAATAATAATGCGATATTTAATAAATTCTTGCATAAAATAATTCTGTTAAAACAGTTAACATGAATGGATTTTCAATACTCAAATGAATATAATAAAATCAATTATAATTTAATACAAGTTTGATGAAAGCACCTGCGAAGTCATTAATTTTAAAATATCATCACTATTATCAGAACCCATAGAACTAACTGATTTTCTTAACTCCTATATCACTTTAGAGATGTAAAATATTACTCTAGGAAGAAAATCAAATTACGCAAAAGCAGTCTTCATTGTAAATAGAAAATTCAAATACATAAAAGATTTAAATTATTTAGAAATTGTAACAACATATTTATAAAATATTTTAGTATTTTCAAGGGTGTTCAAGCGTATCATAAATAAAGGTGAAAGATTTCAAAGAAGAATCATTTTGAATAATGTTATAAAATTTATTAATACATTCATGGATGCTATATATTTAAGTCGTCAATTCACCAACGAATAGTAGATTTGAAGAGCAATGAGATAATAATTAACCCCAAGTATTGAAAATATTACCGTGTGGTTCATTGAAATGCGAAGCGTATCCAAGGTGATGTCATCAATGGCAACCCTTGCATCATTTCCAGAAGTTCATCTTAATCGTACCGACGAAAAACAACGAGTTCAGTCGTAAACAATCTCTAATACAATCTTCAACCAATGCATCACCTGAAGCATTCCGTGGGAACTTCGCATTAAAGCCCAAGTGCCGTGGAGTCAGTCCCCAAAGTATTGACTGAAAGGAGGCACCACACTCAGCGGAGGGAGGAGGAAAAGGCTTTTTTCCTAAAAGAGATGCGACGAAAAGGGTATACGTAAAGGGTTCGATAGGAGACAAAAGATGAGGGGGGGCGCGGGGAAAAAGGGAGCATTCGGAGAGGAGACGTGTAGCATGGCAAAGGGGTGGCATGTGCGACTGGAGGGCGCTTGTAAGGGCTGTCGGAGAAGGAAAGGGTTTGGGAGGAGGGCGGGAGGTTTTCAAAAGGGTTTTTGGGAAGGGGCGGGGATGGAGGGGCCTTGTGGTCGAAAGTGAAAGGGTCTGCGTGCCGCACACCGAAATGGAATATCTACGGGGTTCCGATTGGATGGCGAATTTCGCAGGGACGGAGAGCTTCTGCACCGGCGGTCGACAGTAATCGCGGCGACTCCAGGAACGGGGAAAGGTTGGGGCGACTGGAATGGGGCGTACTTCACGTCTCGGGTGGATGGAAGGGAGCGTAAACAAAGGACTTTTGGTGAATTACATAGGGAAGAGGTGTGGTGGAGGTAAGCGCACGGTTGAAGGAGGCACAAAAGAGGGCCGAGAAGGAATGGGCCCATCCGAATACTATTCTCAGTTTAGTATGTGCGTCCTTATGTTCCATTGCGGGATTTAAATCCATCGACAAACACAAAAGAGGAAAAAATACCCTCTGAACGCAGGAAATTGTTGTTATTCTGTAGTATTGGTAGTAGTCGTTTATAGAAGCAACCGACAGCTGTGGTTATTTGCTTCATTAGGAATAGGTGGGTCATTCAGTAGGGGAAGGTTGATCGGGACAGTGGAGGATGATTAGAAAACATTGTCGGCATTACTTACTCTTAACGGAAGGTGTCAAAAGGGTCACGCATTTCACATCCCATTCGACGGACGGCGTACCTTCTTCACGAGAACTGTTCTCCTGAAAGCCGTCAAAGTAGGGAATACGATTAAACTTCTAAACGATTAAAATCCTAATATACCTCCTAAAATCAAATCTGGACACTGCTGTAAATCTCACGGCTCATTCTTATACAAGTCTTAATCCAGAGCTAAGTGCTCCAGACACTAAGGATTCCTGATTCCAGATTCCAAAGCAATGGCGTCGACCTTTGTAATCTTTGGAACATCTGTTCACGAAATGGATGACTTATCTGTGTATCTCTCAATAAACTCTTGAACCAGCTTTTTTCAAAATATAATAAGGAATTATATCGCAAATATTTCATGCCTAGATAGTCAGAAAAATAGGATAAATGTCAAAAATGTAAATAATTCTATGAATATAGAATTTTAATTTTAAAAATTTTGATTTTTTTTACCAAACGAATTTCTGAGAATATTCATAGCGAAAACGTAATATCCCGAACAATCGTAGCGAAAATTTCAAGAATTTTAAAATAAAGTCTAAAGTAAAAATTTGAATAACTTTTCTATTACAGACCTCGATCCCAGTATAAGTGTAATACACTGACAATTTTGAGTAATTGTAAATTACCCTTAAAGCAAATACAAGTATCAGCTTAATTTTCTTGTAGCATTTAAATAATTACCCAAATCACAATGTACACTTGTTACACAATTATCGTAAGATTCGGAAATTTTAAAAAAATGTACAAACATACACATAAATAGAATAGAACAAATTTAATTGTATAACGCAGAACTGCATACTTACGGTTTTCACGAAGTTTTAGCACTGTTTGGGAATTGTATTATTAGCACTTCCTCTTTAAAGCACAAGCAAAATCTTCATCAATCAGTGTCAAAACGATCCTCTTTGTATTAGAATGGTATTTAGGTTTGAGCAAATTTCATACAGCCTCTCTCGATCCACTGAAACAATCAACAGCAGAGTTGTTTCAGACGAATGAAGGTATAACTCGGAAAATTCCATAAGGCATCTGGAACTCACTCTTAACAGGGCATAACTGTATCCTGGGTCACCACTCGTTTTCTCGACAACTTTCATTAAATAGAAATCCTCTATTCTTGAAATTCAACTGGGGTAGTCCAAAGGTATCATCAGGATGAAGTCGATGTCTTCAACTCAGTACTCGAACGATCCTTTGTGGAGTATGTGACGGAAAAACCTTTGTATATTGATTTGGTTTTTATTTCTACTTTCAGAGAACAAGTTTTTATCTGGGTCTTGAGATGACAAATCGAGACATAGAGGAAATGAGAGCCTCACAGCACACGTGGAACAAAGAGAAATATGACTATCAAAGGATGAAGGAGTTAGAATTAGATAGAGCATGAGAGCATTCTCTTAAGATATTCAGCGTGAGAATCGCCGAGCTTGGCTGACAGGTGGTCGTGTCCACCGACACATGTTACAAATACCTCATTCTGAATGGACACTTGCTTCGTTCATCAAGATTGTAAATTACGATTTCAAAGGGTAGGAAATTGGCCGAAACGACGCCACGGACCTCACCCTTCACAATGGTGTCACTCAGCCCTCCCCTCCGCCTACTTTCCCCAAACAAAGGATAATACATTATCGTAATGGAATACCACTCGTCAGGCGTGCCCTTTGTTACCCAGAGAGGTGACAGATATGCCTCACGAACTTCAATTGCCTATGTGTCTTCAATATCATGGAGAAAATATTTTTTCAAATCCTCCTAAACATAGGCATTCCATCTGTTTTTACAGAAGTGTATTTAAATCACTGGATAACAGCTGAAAGGTTTTGATGAAGAGTACATTTTCTGAATCATTTCTGTCCAGCCTTTGTAAAGCGCTTGGTTTTCGGAGAAATATTGATAATGAAATCAAAAATAGAACGTACAGTCGTATGAAATTCCTCTTTGTCGCCATGTTAACGATATCCATAGAGGTAGATCGACATCGAACGAATTCATTACAAAAATAACGTGCATAGACTATTTTATGATACTAAATTTTATTATTTCTCCAAGTACACCGTATAAGAGGCATGAGAAAACATGAAATAGGAGTTAAAGTCGTCGAGGAATTTATAATGCCAATTAAGTATGTGGATGATCAATCTAGAGTCAATCAGTCAGCTATAAAATTACAATCAATGCAAGGTCAATTAGAAAATCAGCTCGATAGGTATGAGATGAGGATCAATGTATGCAAAAAAAGGATTATTCGGGAAAGCGGAAGACAAAGTCAAATATTTAAATAGAAAAGCGAAAACTATACCAGGGGGAAAAGTTTACCTATATTGGAAATGTTCAGGACATAAAACTATGAAAAGTATATTTTGAACGGTAAGGAAACAGTTATTGAAGCAAGATTAAAGGCGTAGATAGAAGGTTTTTATGATGCGTCGGTAGAAGAGGAGGTCGGGAAACGGCATGGCGGGGTCGGTTGGGAAGAATTCAAAGAAAGCAAGATTAAAGGCGTAGATAGAAGGTTTTTATGATGCGTCTGTAGAAGAGGAGGTCGGGAAACGGCATTTAACGAAGCACGAAGCAAAAGTGGATGCAGAAAATTTTGATGGGTGATGGAATGGTGGGGCACAGGAGTAAATTTTAGAAAAACAATAACGTGGTAAAAATAGGCTAGGATGGAATGAAGGGAGGAAAGAAAGAAGTTTGTGGATTTGAATAACAGTTTAATGCAGTTTGGGGAGTCAGGTTGCATCTTGTTATATGAAACATTGAAAGTTAGCGATTTTCAGTGTCCATTTAAAATCTACCTTGAATGATAGAATACATATTATTATTATTAGTTCAATTATTACTATATTAATAAATATCTTTAACTATGAATGTGACATTTTGCATGTTCCACGTAGGTTTGTTAGCGTAAGATACGATATCTGTCCAATAAATACGTGAATTAAGGCCACGAAAATGTTTTTTGCAAAACATAGTCTACATCGATTTTTTCCCTTCAAAGTACTCTCGCTGTCATCGCTATAAACTTATTTCATCTTCTTATTCACTATTTAAAGTACCCTTGGAAGTCCTCGGCAGTTAGGCTTTTTAGTTTTCTCGTCTTTTCTTGCTTTATTGTGTCGACATCTTCCCAGTGATGGCCCCTCATCACGCTTTTATATTTTGGGATTAGAAAAACGTTGCAAGGGGCGTGATCTAGCGAATAATGAGGATGTTCAAGAATGGTGATTGATTTTTTTATCAGAAACTAGCGAAAAATCAATGCTGAATGTGTACATTTTTTGCACACATTTATTTAAACCCAAATGTTCGGTTAAAATAGTGTGCACTGTTAATTTTCCTAAACTTAGTTTATCAGCTATTAATCAGATAGTTTTTATACGACCGGTAAGGCTAAGGGACCGCACACGATCAATGTTATCCTCGAAACAGGTGGTTGAAGGTCGTCCCGGTCTTGCATAATCCGTGTCGTCTTATCGGCCATCTTTAAAACGATTGATCCACTTGGAAACTGATGTTTTCTTCAGAGGATTATCATCCTAAACAACTATCAACATTTAAATAATTTTTGATAACTTTTAGCGCACTTCACCAAAAAACTTGATGTTGAATCGTTGCTCCGTGATTTCGTCAATTCCCATTTTTGACAAACAGTAAAAACAAGGAGAACATAAACTAACATGACTGGCACCTTACGCACATACCCCCAAGCACAGACGGCTCATTGGGTCTCAGGCAACTAGCGCCGTTAGTGGGGGGCTATAGCCCGCGTCATAGCCGCCAGGTTGCAGCAGTTCGTATATATCGTAGGTACTACGTATTGCCATCTTGTGCACGTAATATACCACTAAATTCAAACGGAAAATTATAAAATAAACGTAATGAATTTTTTTATTTTTAAAGTAACATTTAACTAAAAATGAAAGTAATTTTTTCTCAGATAAAACACAATATTTGATAGAGCGATTTTAATGATTGATTTACTTTCAGAGCCATGATATAAAATGCCGCATAAACTGGGAATTATATAGTATTTACTGAAATATACCAAAGATTTTGTCTTAAAATTCTTCTTTGAAGAACGAAGTGCAATAGGATGAATGAGTTAATTCAGCTGACTTAGTATCTGGCCATGAAAAGAACAGATAAGCAGATTAATCATTAATATTATACATTAGTAACATTTATACAGTATTTTCGAACCATATCTTCAAGTTTTAACGACTCATAGAATATTCATTTAAATATCGTAAAGAGAAAAGTAAAATCACATTTCTCAGAAGCAAGAAGAGAGATGACCCAGATCAGAGCCGTAATCACTCATTTCACGAAAAATATTTCTGAAACTAGGTAGTGCGAGTTTTGTTTCAATGGAAATAGCGACAAAATATTATCGATCTCGAAACTTCTGCAAAGAGGGTATAAGAATAAATAGAAACTAATATCACATGCTATTAAAAAAGTCCTTTGCATGCGCCTTACATTCATCAAAATATATCCTAATAAATTTAGAAAACGTTTAACAGTGAAACTAGAGTACTTATCCAATGACTATATTAATTACAAGTTTTAAAGCAAGTTCAATTATTAAATGAGGAATCTTATGCACCATAATTTTTGGTGAAATATCTTTCCGTCCACTCCACAAGACTCTAGACGAATCATTTGCTTTAGCCTTTATTAACCAATATTTTGCTCGACAAATGTCCTCGAAATTACATGCCAAACACTAGGCTGAAAATATTAAAGACCCTTTGATCTGATTTACAACGTAATACTT
Organism: Hetaerina titia; assembly: GCA_037158775.1. Taxonomy (NCBI): domain Eukaryota; kingdom Metazoa; phylum Arthropoda; class Insecta; order Odonata; family Calopterygidae; genus Hetaerina; species Hetaerina titia. Next base: position 108,158,704 of record CM073773.1, on the reverse strand, counting down.
ATTTGAACGCAAGAAGAAAGGCTGAACTGATAATGTTTCTGCCCGTACTTTTAACGAAGGGCAAAATCTGCGTTCCCATGTAATCCAATCGAATTGGTATGAAATACGTAATCTTGAAGAGACGCTTAAGAATTTGGTGAATCTTCTTATGAAAAAAGGCACCCCACTTGGACTTCAAGGAGGAAATGGGCTACGAATAAAAAATTAAAAAAATGCTAAAAGGCGGTGGAAGAAAGAAAAACAAGGGGAACCTCCGAAAGGAGCAAAGAATAAAATAATCCCCACACTAACCTCGTCGGGAAGCGAGAGAATGGGTGGCTGGCATCGGCGGCTTGTTGGGAGCAGATCCGTGTGAGAGGGGATCCTTCCGAGAGGAAGAGGAGCAGAATGGGGGGAGGGAGTGTTAGAGTGGGGGTGTGGGGTGGGGAAAATGAGGCAGGAGCGTTGTGAGCGAATCGAACACAATGGCTCCGAACTCCTGCGGTCGGATTCATTTTTTCGGGCGTGGTCCAGCGGTCCCTTCAATGGACTCTTCTCGCCCAACCCGGGGAGCGGGCCGAGATAGACGCCTGCAGGAGATGGGGGAGATGAAGGGTGCGGAGGGAGGAAGTAGGGGGGTTTGAGCTCCGTTGTAATGGAGGGGGGTGAGGGGGAGTGCTCTCCGCAAGGGCGGCTCTCCCTCGCCGGAAGGAAGTCCTGCGTCGCCGGCTATTCCTGAAGCACTTCGACAGGGAAACGAGACAACGGCTGAAAGTGGTAGAGCACGAAAAGGCAGGAGGGGGGAGGTGGTGAGTACGAAGAAAGGAGCACGTGGAAGTTGGGGAGATTGTATGGCAGGGGTGGCCCATTGGCAATTCGGAGGAAAAGGGTTGGACTAGAATAGAAGACACCGATATGCATGGCGCATATAGATGCATTGAAAAAGTATGGGAGGTCAAAATTAGCGGTAATCAGATTCCAAGAAACTGCCACAAAACGCCGGAAGATTCCGCAACATTAACTATTGACATAGTCATCCGCTAAATGTGTATTACACTGCCACACTTTCAAAGTGTAAAAATCATTCACCTGGTGTATGTGTATGAATGTAAATATATATATATATATATATATATATATATATATATATATATATATATATATATATATATATATATATATATATATATATATATATATATAATTCACTAAATAGTCATAGCAAACACAGAAACTAAAACGTATTAAAGAGGGACTCACTAGTTCTCGAATTTTCGGTGGTGCAACCACCTTTCTCAAGAGGAATGAAGAACTTAGAAGAGGAATTAGAGTTCTTTTCCTAATTCCACTTCAGAAAGGTGGTTGCACCACCGAAAATTCGAGAACTAGTGAGTCCCTCTTTAATATGTTTTAGTTTATGTGTTTGCTATGACTATTTCGTGAATATTATTGTGCACGTTCGTGGCTTTTCCAAGAAAGTGAATATATATATATATATATGTTTATATATATATATATATATATATACTCACACAAACACGCACATGTGGGTCGCGGTAGTCCAGGGAGTTGAGCGTTGGACTACTGACCGGAGGGCCTGGGTTCCCGGGCAAATCCCTCTGGGCACCTGCAGGTCCACCCAAGCTTTGTGATTTTTCGGGCACCAGATCTTCCTGGGAAACCATAACCGACACATGGAAAGGCACTGGCCACTCTTTATTACCCTGTTAATGTGTGAATTTCACACGTATCTGGGCTCAGTACTGGGTGAACTCACCTACCAAACTGACCTTCGGGTTGATTACTGTGTTTATTGTTTAAATATATATCTTCATTAGGTAATCTACCGGTTAAGGTAGGCTTTTGTATGGACACAACTATCAAATAAACATTCTGTAGCTCCAAACAAAACACAAACCATCAACCTAATCTACATCAGGTCCCTCTTCATCTCTGTGTACTACCTTCCTCCCTTCATCCCGTCCAACATCTCTATCCTGTTCCTGCCCTTTCTTTGCTTGCCCAACATTCTCCCCTCTATTACCTTCTTCATTATTCCACTACCGCTCATATGCCTTTCATCCATTTTTCCTGCCTCCATAGGATTTCATTCAACAAACCCCTCTCCTTACCACCATCTCCAGTACTTCCTCATTTGTTTTCCTTTCGGTCCATTTCAACTTCTCCATTCCTCTCCACAACCACATTTCAAAAGCCTTTAATCTACGTCTATCCTCCTGCTTCAGTGACCACGTTTCCGCTCCGTGCATAGCTACGCTCCATATCAGAGTTTTTACGAGTCTTGTCTTAACATCCCGACTCAACGTCCCCGTCATCAACTCCCTCCTCCTTGAGAAAGCCTCCCTGCCTAGCGCAATTCTTCTTCTTACGTCCCTACCACTTTGACCGTATTGGTCCAAAACACTTCCGAGATATGTAAACTGTTCTACCTGCTCTATTTTTTCCCCGCCTATTTTAATATTTAGCTTAGCCTCTTTCTTTCTGGAAAATCGCATAACCTTTGTTTTATTAATATTGATTCTCATCCCATATTTATCGCACTGAACCTCCAATTAACTCAACAATGATTGCAATCCCTTGGCTGACTGAGCAACTAATGCTTGGTCATCAGCAAACCTAACCGATTTTACGAATTCCCCTCCGAATTTCATTCCTACCTCCAGTTTTCCGCATGCCTCTTTAATCATTTCCTCCACATATACGTTGAACAGCACTGGTGACAATGGGCAACCCTGCTTTACCCCTCTTCCTAACACTGCCCATCCGGACTCTCCGTTCCCCACTCGCACCTGAGCAGTCTGAGACATGTCCAGGGTGCGGATGTATCCTATCCCTCCAATCCATCCCTATTCTCTGCAATACACGCATTAATTTTTACCAATTCACTCTATCAAACGCTTTTTCGAAATCTACAAAACAGGCAGAAACGTCCTGATTGTATTCTATATTCCTCTCGATTAGTGATCTCATTACTGCAATGGCATCACACGTACCTCTTCCTTTCCTAAATCTAAACTGATCATCCCCTAAGTAATTATTTGCCGTACCATCTATCCTTTTGTTGATGACCCTGAGAATAACTTTAGCTGCGTGGGATATATATATATATATATATATATATATATATATAAATTCACTGATAGTCATAACAAACACAGAAACCAAAACACAAAAGAGGAAAAACTCACTGGTTCTCGAATTTTCGGTGGTCCAACCACCTTTCTCAAGAGGAATTAGGAACAGAACTGAGGCAGAGGAGGGCCCGAAAGCAGTGGTAGGAAGGAGAAGGGGAAATGGGGGAAAAGAGGGGAAAAGAGGGGAAGGCATTCGAGGTGAGGAGTTTGGAGGGGTAGTGTATGGCGCGGGAATTTTAAAAAAGGTGGGGATGATATGGAAGTTGTTGGGGGCGGAGGGGGATGAAATAATATGCATAAAGGGGGCAATTAATGTCTAATATTAATACCTGGGCGATTCCAGGAATCCAAGAGCCAGATGAAAGCTAGCTCTAATGTTTTGAGTTTCAGTGGAGGGTCTGAGTGTGGGAGGGATGCTAAGACGGATACTTTAAAACATTGGTCAAAGGCAGCGTTGTGTTCGGAGGCATGTTTGGGGATTGGGAGCATACCAATAAGGGAGGAATTGTTGCATGAGGCTCTATGATTATAATCATTTTAGCAGCTGTCAACCATACCACACCAAACGTTCCATTCCTTATTCCCTTTCCATAAGGGGATACAGAATTTGCAATGACCCTGACTCCCTAGACAATTTCCTCATAAATTTACACCATTCCCTCCTCAAACGGGGTTATCCTGAATCCCTCCTGAATAAGAGGATCCGTAGGCATACTTACACTCCCAGACCTTCCACCACCGCGAAAAACCACCCTCTTTCAATTTGTACCACGTTTCTCCCTGGCCTAGAATCTCTGCGTTCTATCCTAAAGGACCTCTATCCTATCCTCAAAAACCACAATTCCACCACCAACCTTTTCCCCAAATGCCCCTCTGTCACTTTCAAACGCCCCGCCAATCTATCAGATATTCTAAAATCTACCAATCCACTTCTTAAATCCTCGCCCCGTTCCAAAATCACTCCCAGACCCTGCAATAAACCTAGATGCAAAACATGTCCTATTTTCCTAACCAGAATCCCATCCCTCTCCCACCCGCTCTTTAACTCTCTCCCACCAATTCCCTACTCATCGTGTACCTCCAGCAATGTTGTCTACCTACTCAAGTGCCAACTTTGCCCTGCCTTTTACATTGGACAGTGTACCACACCCCTCAATATTAGAATCAATAATCATAGAGCCTCATGCAACAATTCCTCCCTTATTGGTATGCTCCCAATCCCCAAACATGCCTCCGAACACAACGCTGCCTTTGACCAATGTTTTAAAGTATCCGTCTTAGCATCCCTCCCACACTCAGACCCTCCACTGAAACTCAAAACATTAGAGCTAGCTTTCATCTGGCTCTTGGATTCCTGGAATCGCCCAGGTATTAATATTAGACATTAATTGCCCCCTTTATGCATATTATTTCATCCCCCTCCGCCCCCAACAACTTCCATATCATCCCCACCTTTTTTAAAATTCCCGCGCCATACACTACCCCTCCAAACTCCTCACCTCGAATGCCTTCCCCTCTTTTCCCCTCTTTTCCCCCATTTCCCCTTCTCCTTCCTACCACTGCTTTCGGGCCCTCCTCTGCCTCAGTTCTGTTCCTAATTCCTCTTGAGAAAGGTGGTTGGACCACCGAAAATTCGAGAACCAGTGAGTTTTTCCTCTTTTGTGTTTTGGTTTCTGTGTTTGTTATGACTATCAGTGAATTTACATTACACGTTTGTGGGTTTTCCAAAAAAGTGTATATATATATATATATATATATATATATATATATATATATACACACACACACACACACATTCAAATACGAAATCCCGACGCTCGACAAACAAATATTTATTCATACATAGAAAAAGAAAAAAGGAAAGGGGTTAGAAAAACATATAAAAGACGAACACAGAACTGAGGGGGAAGGCGGATTTGAGCATATCACAAATGTAAATATATTTCCTTAACCGGGACTTGAACACCGGACCTTCCACCAAGTGAAAGGTCCCGTGTAAGGAGAGTTAAGGAAATATTTTTACATTTGTGACCTGCTCAAATCCGCCTTCCCCACCTGTCCTGTGTTCGTCTTCTATGTGTTTTTCTATCCCCTTTCCTAATATCTTTTTCTATGTGTGAATGAATATTAAAACAATTAATGTATGCATAAAAAAAATATATATATATATGTATATATATATATGTATATATATATATGTATATATATATATATATATATATATATATATATATATATATATATATATATATATATATATATATATATATATATATTAGTTGCTCAGTCAGCCAAGGGGTTGCAAGCATTGTTGAGTGAATTGGAGGTTCAGTGCGATAAATATGGGATGAGAATAAATATTAATAAAACAAAGGTTATGCGATTTTCCAGAAAGAAAAAGGCTAAGCTAAATATTAAAATAGGAGGGGAAAAAATAGAGCAGGTAGAACAGTTAACATATCTCGGAAGTGTTTTGGACCAACACGGTCAAAGTGGTAGGGACGTAAGGAGAAGAATTGCGCTAGGCAAGGAGGCTTTCTCAAGGAGGAGGGAGTTGATGACGGGGACGTTGAGTAGGGATGTTAAGACAAGACTCGTAAAAACTCTGATATGGAGCGTAGCTATGTACGGCGCGGAAACATGGTCGCTGAAGCAGGAGGATAGACGTAGATTGGAGGCTTTTGAAATGTGGGTGTGGAGAAGAATGGAAAAGGTGAAATGGACCGAAAGGAAAACAAATGAGGAAGTACTAGAAATGGTGGGGGAGGAGAGGGGTTTGTTGAGAGAAATCCTATGGAGGCAGGAAAAATGGTTGAAGGGCGTATTGAGCGGTAGTGGAATGTTGAAGAGGGTAATAGAGGGAAGAATGTTGGGCAAGCGAGGTAAGGGTAGGAACAGGATAGGGATGTTAGACGAGATGAAGGGAGGAAAGAAGTACACCGAGATGAAGAGGGACCTGATATAGATTAGTTTGCTAGGTGGGGAGTCACAAAATGTTTATTTGATAGTTGGGTCCATCCAAAAACCTACCTTAACCGGTAGATTACCTAAAAAAATATATATATATACACATAAAAATATACATCCAGCATATCCACGCGCAGTCCCTGACCTGTACGTTAATACTTTTTTGTGTAGAACTGACTCCTCGGGGATTTTGACTACAAGCATTCTGTTCTCTTATCGGTCTTTGAAAAAATGAAATACGTCGACGTTTAAAAAATAATTCGTCGACGCATATCCTCGTCTGCGCTCTACTTGTTTTCAGATTCTCCCAGAAGTTGGGCTCTTTGAGTGTGTGGGTATGTTTCTTGAGTTCTAGTGTGTGTGATTGGTCTGTGCTCGTCCATCGCGGATAGTCCCTGAGGGTGTTTTTGTAGAACATCCCGGTATCTTTAGCGGGGTCTTCTCTATAGCCTCGGGAAGGATTACTTTTCCACCTGAAATCTTTAACAGGGTCTTACAGTTTCGTGAAGGACAGGACAGTGTGTGTGTCTGTGTATGGTCGCTGGCGAGGAAGGCGGGAGTAAATTTCCGTCGAAATTATCAAGAAATAACATGTGAGTGTTCCTTTTATGTGTTCTCATATTTCATGTTGCTAAGTTTTTATTTAACACATCCGTGTTACTTCGGAGAAATCATCTGTATATATATATATATATATATAAATATATATATATGTATATATATTGTTACAGGTGCCCCCCACCTTTTTGAAAAACCTCAACCCTCTCGTCCCTTGTCTTTTCCTCCTGGTGGTACACCCCCTGCCACACATCGTTTTTGGTGGCTCGCAGGGTATTTATGTAGACATAGATTATTGCTCCCAGGAATTTCATTTCAAATTCTGATATGTAATTTTACACGCTGAGCCGTTGACTTTATAGTTCTCATGTGTGAAACCAGCCATAGTACTGCTGTGATTTTCGCATTCATTTATTATTACTACATTTCATATTATTAAGGGACCGTTTCCATTTATGATATTCATCAATTCAGAATATATAAACCTAAAATCTAATAACAAGATAAATTAGATGCAAATAGAATTTTTGTACATTCATTAATTGATGATTAGAAAGTATGAATAGACACAGGAGAAAGTTTTAAGGACCAATTAAATTCAAAATATATGTTATTTTCATGTTGATTTACACGCTGTAATAAATATGATTGAAACAGCAACTGGAAATTATTATTTTATTCTATGGCTGTGAAATAAATTTTGTTTGAGAATTAGACTTTTAAAACATCTTCGATTTTCGTTTCCGTAGATGGAAGTCAGTTGGCGGAAAGATGAATCTATGAAACAAATGTTGCCAATAATGGATTTATTCCCGTCACCAATTTCGTGGAGAAGACTTTCTCTTTGAATACCTGTAAATACGCACCGCTCGTCGATCCGCCAAACACAGGCAGCTCATTTGGTCTCAGGCTAGTTGGGGGGGCGGGGGGGGGGCTATATTCCACGTCATATACGCCAAATTCCACCAGTTGGCGTATTTATCCTATCGTTCAATGCACATTGGCGAGAAAAATAAAAATAAATCTCCGTTGCTGCACAAATTGAAAAATAAGAATCTCAGCAGTGATTGGAAGATAATTTTGACAATTAGATCAGATATTTACCCGCTTGAACTTAAAACCAGCTCAAGATAAGAATTAGAATAACAAGAAAAAATGTTACAATAGATCAGCAATACATCTATTTCTAGAGAATCAAATATTACGTGAATTTATTGCACGTCACAACACCAGCAGTTTTTTACATATAAAAATAAAACGGGAAAAATGCAAAAATCTTAAAAGAAATAAGATCTAAAAAATGTGAATGGTGCATGCAATATGTTATAGCAAAAGAATAAAATAGGTGTTCGATATTCAATTCACGAGCAAAGAAAATAAATTTATTTCATTTAACGAAACTTGACACCATACCACAGCCTATATATAGTTCGTACGTACGTAAAGTTTCTTTTCAAGGTAAATAGATGAAGATAAAAAACTATGAAATAAAATTATAGACATCTATAGTTTAGTTATAAAAGATAATTTTACTCGCCAAATTAAAAAAAATATAGCAATAAACATATTCGAGCACAAGACAAATTTCACAAAAAACCTTCCAAATCAACATCAACTCATTCAATCATTTTATAAATTCAAACTTTTGTAGATTCCTGCTGGGGTACGTTGAAAACTGGATTTTATCTGTCAAAGAGTATTCAAAAGAAAATTAAAATTACATTTTACGTTACTAATTATCAATTGCTCTCTTTTAAAAGTAACAACAATGTCAAGGAGAAATTTACGTAAAGAGATGAATATTTATGACGAATAGAAATGTATCTAAGACGCCTTTAAAATCGCACAGAATAAAGCGAATAAAGATCGTAAAAAATAAGCACCCTGTTAAAATGCTAACCGATCTATGAAACGAAGTCCCGAGGTAATACAAGACGATTGCCATCTCTAATCGTGAAAAAACGTAGTGCTCACATTTCAGAAAGAGGAAAGAGGTTCATAAATTTAAAGAGTCCATTGTAATCCGGAATCGAAAGCAATTCCCATAAGCGGAACCATTTCTCAGACAATCATAACCACCCACTTTCTCCCCACCCAATCTCCAGCCTTCGGGACACCATCAAAAATCTTCCTCCCTACTCCAAACCTGCTAACATAAAACCCCTGAGCCCCCATTATATCTCCTTACTAACGTCTCATCCTACACTTTCCCGAGAACCTTAAGCAACCGATCTCTTCATTTAAACTCACGTCTACATCCGTTCTACCTCTCTCAGTGGCACCAAAGGCACCAAAATCCACTCACCCACTTCTGCACCATTGACTTCGCACCCGATCTCCCTTTCTTTCAGTTTCTTAAGGACGCCATACCCTCTTCCTCCAATAGCCTCGACGATATTAACCATCAAGGGAAACAACCCCCAAGGACTGCACGCCCCACTTATCTTGTTTCTCATTCCTCCACAACTGAGAAAACCTCGATCAAGCTCCCAACCACTTACATCCCCCAGCATTCGCCTCGCCAGCTTTTCTCCCCGTATTGCGCCCTCTTCCTTCATCAGTTTTTCTTTTTATTTCCCTCGTTATCACCCTGTCTCTGAAAATAATTCATTTCTAGTAATTCTTGTAGCGGCTGGCTTAGTACTATATGTAACAAACACTGATTATGAAACTCTAGGATAGAGGCTTTCTCAGGGTATCTAAACCCATTCACAGTATTCAAAATTTTATTCCATAGAAATCGCCATCAACGATGAAGTCCTTCTTTTTAAATTTTAAATGAACTTTGCCTAAATTACTTTAGTTATATAATCTGAATCTAGTATCTACGGATGACTTCTTCGCTCTTTCAATTTTATTCGCATTATTTACAAAGATGTTCATGATTTTCACGATACAAGTACATCGCTTGCAATGCTAGCAGAAAAACCTACAAAAATAGTAGAACTGTGTTAGCTAAAAATGTTATAACAACTAATAATAATTTAGTATGATTCCTCTTTCTTCACTTACATGTTAGACTCAATTAAATTCCAAAAACTGATATCCGTACGCATTTCAATAAAATTCCATTTTGAGACATCCGAGTATGGGTAAAGTAATGCTAGATACTTTCAAATGAACGACAAGAGCTTAATAGCATGAATAGTTGATAAAACTGGAATTAAGAAGAAATTCAAGTGTAAGTTAATAGCGGTTTTACTTTATGCTGAAATTAATGATATATTTGGTTTACACAGCTGCGCGGATGAATATTCATTGCTGTATGGTGATGGATGGAGGTAGACGTGAAAGTAGGAGGGGAACCAATCCAATCAGTTCGATCTGCGAATGATCAAGAGTTAGTCAATCAGTTTGATAAAGGCTTGCTATCACTGCTTATTCCATCGCAAAATCGGAGAAATAGGTATGGAATTAGTTCATTAGGTAACGTCATTTTCATAAACAATAAGGCTGAGATAAACATTAAAGATACAAAACGGTAGATGTTGAACAATAGTGTATTAATGTCGGGATTGATTGTAGAAGAAAAAGCGCTAAGAGGAATGGTTGATGGGATGAGAAGGGATGGAGGATGGGATCGGAATAGTGCGGTGACTAACGTAGAGACTTCCCACCGAGAGGACCCGGGTTCAAATCCTGGAGAAAACAAATACTTTTCAGCGGTATTCTGATCCCTACTTGAGATGCTTTGTGGAGAGCACTTTTGGTAAGTACACCGTCCATCGAATGAGATGTTAAATTACGGAGGCCTTAGCGTTCTTTCTTTAAGAGTAAGCTAATGTCGACGCCTGGATTCTCTCTAACCTTCCTCCTTTTCCATCCATCCGTAATGGCGCAAGCGACCTAAGCAATCGGGCACCTCCCATGATTACCACAACTAAGAGAACGAAGAGGTAAACAAGACTTGAGATTGGTACAGAAACCTTTATAGAGAGATTGGGGTTGATGACAGGCACCCTCAGTAAAGATATAAACATAATTGTAACGGAAAATTTAACATTGAGCGTTAATATTAATTAATCGGAAAAATGGTAGTCAAGGCAAAATGGGGTGTAGGATGAAGGTTTTTGAGATATGGATAGAAAGACAAATGGAAAAAAAATTGGAAAGAAAGAAAAATAAGGGAAGAAGTTCAAGGAATTATAGGTTAAAAGAAAAAGTTTTCGAAGACTGGACAAGTGGATGCAGGATACAGGGGTAAAGTATATGTGGTTTGTTTAAGACCAGCACATTGGAAAATATTAAGAAAGTAATCTACAAGTAGACAGAAGAAAATAATGGGCATTTTCGATGGAATTAAGAAAATATGTAAAGTATATAGAGAAAAAGAACCTGCTATGGATGTATGTAGTACGGTGCTTAAGATTAGAGGCTTGGGTGAGAAATAAGTGCACGAGTGTGTATCCCGGATTCATCAAATCCACCGCATTAGGGTAGAATTCTGCTAATAACTATAGTCTTTATTTTCTGTTTTAAAAGTTAATAATTGCTCCAGAAACCCATCACCCATTAGCATGATTCTCATAAACAGGGTTAGCAATAGTATATGGCTGATGTGTGTCGTTGTCAAAAAAGAAATACCGTTAGCATATCACGAAGGTGAACAAAAAAAGGTTTTTCCAGGGAAAATGCCGCAGGTTCGAGGTTCTCTCGGTATGGAGCGGGAGACGGATGAGTCGAGAGGACCGAAAGATTCCGGAGGTGAGGTGCTTGAGGACCGCTTCCACCGCTGGGACTATTCGGAGCACTTTGGCACTTTATAAGATCGCAATTCTCAGTGTAAATCTGGTTTCCTTATTAGCTTAGTTGGTAGAGCATCCGCCCAGCAAGTGGGAGGTCCATAGTTCGAATCCCGGATAAGGAAAAATTTTTACATTTGTGATCTGCTCAAATCCGCCTTCCCCGCCTTTCCTGTGTTGGTCTTTTAGGTTTGTGTGGTCTTGGTCTTGTGTGGTTATGTTTATGGTCTTTTATTTTATGTTTCCTGTGTTGGTCTGTTATGTTTTCCTATCCCCTTTCCTTATATATCTATTTCTATGTGTGAAAATTATATATATATATATATCCCGGGCAAGGCACTCTGGGCACCTGCAGGTCCACCCAAGCTAGTTGATTTTTCGGGTACCAGATCTTCCTGGGAAACCATAACCGGCACAGGGAAAGGAACTGGCCCCCCTACCCTGATGTGTGAATATTCACACGCCGTCGGGCTTGGTACATGGGTGAGCTCTACCATCACCTACTAAACCGACCTTCGCGTTGATTACTGTATTTATGGTTTATATATAACTCTCACGGATGTGAATATTACTGTATATCAAATTAGCACTTGCGAACAAAAACGAAAATGAACTCACACGTTTTCAAATATTTGGTACTCAAGCCACCTTTCTCAAGGAAGAGAAGGAACTCCATTCGTGGCGTGGTTCAGTGTGGCACATTGAAACATATTTATCAGACACACTCAACTTCTAGCCAACAAATGAAAAAATTATTAAGTTTAAAATATCCGAAAACTATATACCACTCAAATGTGTTGCTAGGTACTGAACCTCGTGAGTAATAATCAGGTTACTGTCTAGCACAAACACGTGTGGGGGAGTAATTTTGTCTTAGTTTTACGTATGCATCATTATTTTGGTATCATGGTTTGTGTTGGCCATTAAATTCCTCCTATCTCTTCAGTTCCTATAAATACAAGTAGTACTATCTTAGGCATTCAAGACTGACACTGATGTCAACGTCCGTAGTATTTTCAATCTCTTACTACCGATATAACATTAACATAATGAGAGCGCGAATGTGTGTAAAAAATTCATTTTGAAAGTCGTAGGCAACTTGCATTTATTATTCCCAGCAAGGGGTTATAAACAAAACATTCCTAAAGAATATTTTAGAAGAGCACGCCGGTGGGAGTTTTTCTTCATCAACATCAACGGCATATTACGCAATGTTCCCGATATCAGTTTTGATTCTCTTGGCTACACTGGTTAGAAAACATATATCCCACGGAAAATTTCTATTTTCCTCTATCTAAATATATTTCATGAAAATGATACAAATATAATTCCCGTCACACTGCCCCATCCACGCTTCATAACCTCATTCAAAATAAAACACACACATAACTTACACATTGCCTATTCGGTCATCATTACTATTTTTCATTTCACCTTTCCCTACCAAATGGCATAGACCCATCATATATTTATCACCTTCCAAACATTTCCTCGTATCCGCGGTCCATTATTGCTCTTTTCAGAAAGCCAAAAACCTTTATAATATTTTCACTCCACTCCACTTCTTCAATGCTTCCTACAGCGTGGTACATAAGCCACCTCAAAACCCTAGTCGCATTTTTCCTTAATTACCGTATATAGTGAAGAGCTCCAAGCATATAATATCATATCTTATTTAACTAAGACAAAATTTAACTTATATCGGTACTAAATGACCTCAGATAAACGCGATGGCTTTGCAAAACGTTTAGATTAAGAAAAAAGGCCATAAATTCAACAATCGCTGTAAATAAAGCAGTTTTTATGACTATGAGTTGTAAACCTTTCTTTCTCTTATTGCCTTTGCAAGGAATTCTAAAAAAATGTAATAATCAAAAGAAATTAACAAATTATAAGTTTATTTTGTGACCACTACATCTCTGCGCACGCAAGAGAACCATGACAAAGAGAGAAAAGATTAAAATACTTCATTTTTCAAACTTTTATACTTTTTAGCTTACCGTATTTCTGCACATCAGTCATTTTCAAGTAAAGATGACTGTAAATTCTAAATCTGAGCAGAAAATAAAATTCTAAAAAAAAACCTTTTCATCTTCTAATGGATCTTCTGATCCGATGGATTTTTCTACTAGAGAGCGCAGATACAGCCAACAATAATGAGAAAAAAAATTGCAACACCAGATCAATATGTTTTGCAATTAAGTAGTGTTTATCTAAAAAATTAAATTTTACCTATCATATTACACCTAAGAGAATTCTTAGTAACAAAAAATTTTTAAAACATTTTCACGAAAACTTTAAAAAATTCTCATTTAATTTACCTATTTGGACGACATTTTCTTCACTTAAATCACCTGAAAATATATTACAAAAATTACGCCAAAAATTCACGACTTCGCTAAAATCCTTAAGATACCCTTTCCTTTCCTCCTTCACTTCTAGTGAGTCAAAACGTCTTCCTTCGCTAGGCCAATTCTTCCACTCATTCCCATTCGGGGAGTGAAAGGCGGGGAATATCATAAGCTTCACCTCTTTATCCAAACACACCCCAAATCCGGTTTCATGATGCCTCCTCTCCCTCCTTAGAGCAGCCAAGATCCCTACTTCTCCAGTTTCTTTATTTCCTTCCAGCAACTCCGGTAGAGTGGAGGAGGAGGGGAAGAGAAGGAGCGACTCCCGCCAGCGACTCGACTAAATCCATCCCTCTAGTCCCACGATGTTTACCGCCCACACCCAATCCGACACAAGCGGCGCCACGTTTGCTGACAACGACACCAGCGCCATAACGTACTCCTCTTTATACACCGACCGCCACCCCTACGCACCATCCCTTCTCACCCTCGCAAGGGGGGAAACCCCATTCGCCAGAACCCCTCCTCAATTCATCCGCCTCCCCTTTACCAATCTCCCCCATCCTAATCCACATGCTCCCATCAAGACATTCTCGTTAATACAAACTTCTCCATTTCCCCGACTCCCGATCCCTCGCCCTCATCCCTCCCTCCTTCCCCAGCCACCCACACTATACCTCCCCACCTCCTCTTCGGGCCGATCCCGCTCCGATCTTCATTTTTGGTAACTTTCGGCTCAGTCCTTAACAGTTTCCCACCCACCAACCACTTCCTCCTCACCATCCTCCCAAATGCAGACCTTGTTTATATATCCCGCGTAAGTTTTTATACCTGCGGATGCTTATGTTACCGCCACATCGAAACTTTCTTGATTCGGGCACCACTCTCCCGAACCAATTGTTCAGCGGAACTGTTTCTAATATCTCACGACTTAATTTCACTTCTGCTGAAAATAGTTCATACTTGTAGACCCAACCTTAGACGGTTATAACTTCCAAATGATACCATAAAACTCTGGGCTCTTGTCTTGGATGATTTACGCCACACGCTTTTAATAAACATATGCTCATAAGTGAAATATTGATTAGGATATCTTCGAAGTGAACAAGAAAAACTGCATGTGCAAACAGTGCAACATGGAAAATATAACGTCTATGTTTACGAAATTTCTGCCAAAAAAATGAAATACGAAGGAAAAAAACAGATGAATGGCCATATATTTTGGAATTATCAAAAATTCTTTTAAATATTTTTATTTTTAACCTTGGTAGAAGTCCATTTTTTTAAGAACCACTATTCTACACTTGGATATAATAACTTAAAATATTTTATCGCAGTAGTAGGCGCAATTTACGATATTTAATTTTACGAAAAAATTTATGAAATTATGAAACCTCCATATATATATGTATGGGTACACTAATAGAGTATTAATGTACATATGCATCTTTAGCGGATTAAAAGGTTCGGCACTACTTTTCTATTTACGATTCATCACGAAGAGCCGAACACTGAAGTCAACCTCGAAAACCTGTGCTATGCGTTTTTAGTGAAATTGATCAGAAAAGTAAAAATAAATAGAGCTCTTATTGTAGCCAAATAATAGATCAAATACATGCTTTTCGATCACCTAATTTTTGACTAAGTACCAACTGTAAGTATAAAGGTCATACACCATTATCCAGTGAGAAAGTGTTCTCTATCAAAATATCTTAATTATGATGAATAAAATAGTTGGTAGTTTGTAAACTACCATGGCAAAGTAAAATGGATGAAATTACAGCACCATTCATTCATAAAATAAGGTAAAAAATGACTCAGCTGGTGACCTTGATACGTCATACTGACGAATTTCGATTAAATATGAATGTATGTTCGCAGTAGTCCATGGGTAGAGCTTTAGCTTACTGACCAGAGGGCCCAGGTTAGATTTCCACGGAAGATTCTCTGGACACCTGAAACTCCACACATGCTATTCGATTTTTCGGTTTCCAGATTCCTGGGAAACCGTAATTGGCATAGGGAAAGAAGCTAACAGTTTCAGGCTTAACTTTGTGGAATTCCCTCATGGTCAGGGTGAAAGAAAGAGAAAATAAAACTTCGCACTTCCACACACTTTTAATATAAGACGACCATGGTTTCGATGCGGCGCATAATCATCAGGTGATGATGATGCGCCGCATCGAAACCATGGTTGTGTCATATTAAAAGTGTGTGGAAGTGCAAAGTTTTATTTTATCTTTCTTTCACCCTGGCCACAGGGAAAGAAACTGGCCCTCCTACCCAGACGTATGAATTACATACGCCATCGGGCTTAATACTGGGTGAACTCTACCATCACCTGCCAAACCGACCTTCGGGTTGATTACTGTGTTACAGGTTTTGTATGAGGAAATGATCCTGTAAACATTACTCCTAAGAGCCCATCAAGCATTTTTGCACAATTATTATTATTAGGCATTTCACTGCTTATAGTGGGTTTTTGATGGTTACAGGCTGAACAAAACACATTTACATGGTGCGTTATGAAAGTAATTTTTAAAAGTAATTTATGGAACAGATTTGCACAAGCGCTTGAAACTCTTCAAAGCACTGCCCATGGGGATCTACATATTTTTTCCAGTGACTCTGCCACGACTGTTAGACACCCTGGAAGGCGTCTTTTGGGACCTCTCGCTAGGTCTTCGTCACCGCTGCTTGGATCTCTTCCACGGAAGAAATATAGGTTCCTTTCAGGGCTGCCTTAATCCAAGGGAACAAGGCAACGTCTTTCTGGGGTGACGTTACGACTAAAAGGGGTGGGGCAGAGTTGGCACCTGGTGTTTGGCTAGGAACTCGCGGAGCGCCTTGTGGCAAATACCTTGAGCACGAGCTCGGCGAACACTTTTCTAATCAATAAATCTTCAGTAACAATTCGAGACACAACAGTAGACGACGAGTTCATGCTATTGCTATCCATCTTGTTACACAATCCACGATAATATACCAATAATAATAATAAACGCCCCTACGCGAAGTCCGCAAAGTCCGTCGCCGCAGGACGGACTCGGCATGCACACACACACACATCCGCGTATGCAAAACTCAAATTATCAAATCACACACACATGCGCCTACGAATATACCCAATATCTTTGCAATGTTTAGTTTTGTTCCGACTTGTAAAAAAAATGTTTTTATTTTTCTAAAGTGAATTCGGTTTCTTACTATTATGGTTCCTGATTTTTCGGGGAAATAATGAGTATTTGTATCTATCCGTACTGGGATCTATCTTCCTTATTTCACTTTCTCGTCTGATCTACCTAAGTAGTGTGGGGCTATTATAATTTCTTTGCTGTCATCGTTATACTCGTTTGTTTGAACCTTTATGAAGCTCTAAGTCTCGATTTTTCTCTTTGTATTTCAAGTGGTTCCCAACCTATATCCCCTAAGAGACCTGCCACTCTTGTGTTCTTGTTATAACAATTTTTAACGAATCTGACGTACAGGTACCTGTATTCTCTCTGGACTTTATTTAATTATATTTGCCAAATTTTCTCCCAAAAATCCTAAATACTTGCGGCATATTCCAAATGAGGTCCAACTAGAGTACAATAACACATCTCTTTCACTTTTTCATCACATTTCTCCACCACCAGTTTAATGACGACCAGTTTCTTTAAAGTTAATTCGCATTTTGCCCTGATATGTGTTCCCCATGAAAGGCGTGGTATTAGAACTACCCCCAAATATTTAACCGTAGTTATTACTGAACCCTCTATTTCATATTTAATGTCTTGTTTGCCACTTCATTTGCTCTAAAATGTTAACACTGCGCATTTTTCTAAATTAAACGTTACCCCCTTGCAACAATCCGTGATTGAGTATAAGTCCCTAAAGAGTACCTCGCGGTCTTGTTGGCTCCTTATTTCCCTGTATATCACCGTATTGTCAGGCGATAATCTGAGATTGCTACTATCGTATGAGCTGAAGTCAATAATATATATTAAGAATAGAAGCGGTCCTAATAAACTTCCTTGGGAGACGCCCAAAGTTACATCTACCCCCGTTTAGCACCCATCGATGACCACTATTTCTTACAATTTGACAAGAAGTCTCTAATTCAATTAATAATATTTTCATTGATACCATATCCTCTAAGTTTGTATAATAATTTATTTTGTGGGGCATTATTGAAGGTTTTTTTAGAAATCAACGGTTACTGCATCGTCTTATGAGTTGTTTTTTCTCGATCTTAGTATATTGTGAATGGAAAGACGTAATTGTGTTACGCAAGACTCGGAGTCTGACCTAAAGAAGGCCTCAAAGAAGGTCAAAACCTCAAACAATCTACAATGTGTCCTTTAACGTGTTAACGATTTTATTTTGTGTTCTATTGTGCCATCCAAATGTCATATTGCTCCCATGGGTACATAAAAAAAGTCATATTATATCTTTCACATCACCAATACGACCATAAACACAGCACGAAGCACGGTATGGTAGGTGATGGTAAAGCTCAACCCATACAAATACTTGAATATTACGTGCTTCTCTACCGCTCTATTAAGTAGTCCAAGCGTTAAAATCTCCCACGATAATTAACGGTTGCTGTTCTTTCACGTCTTCTTCTAAATGGCCCGTGAGACCCGCGAACTTGCCATTCGTGGACTTCGGAGGATAAATCGTACTTGTGAACAACAAATTAAAAATGCCATTTACCCTAATATTGACGGATTCTACTCATTGCACTTGTCTAATTCTTGTATATGATGGTTGCCACTGACTCAGATAGCAGCCTATCGGATATCCATGTCGCGGCTTCGTGACTTCTGTATTTCTTGCAAAGGATTGCCATATCAAAATTAAGTTCTTTAGCCGTCTATGAAAGGTGGCTTGAGTGGCCTGACAGTGCTTAAGTTTCAGTAGTGGAATCCTCATTTTTTCCTCGGGTGGCAGAACAAAGGGTCGGTCTGTAGCCCGTATAGTCGAGCTGCCCGGCGTTGGATCTTCTCAATTTCCCGAATGAGGCCTTTTTCACACGGATCCCATACGCTACATGCATATTCTAAATGGGGCCTTACAAGAGCGTGGTAACAACGTTTCTTGACATTGGAGTCACTTCTGACGACAATGCGTCTAATAGATCCTAATTTTTTATATGCTTGCCCGCAGACTTTACGTGTATTGGTTAGGGTGGGAGAGGGGCTGTGGAAGAGTGGGAGGTCAAGTAGGGGGAACGGGAGGTATAGGTCAGGTCATTAACTAATATACCCTTCTGATGGCTGCTTTTGGAAATTTCCAACTGTTCCATTGCACCTGATTTTAAACCTTTCTCCTCTAAGTGAAGAATTTCGGGAACAAAGTCACTGGTGTGGTTATTGTCCATGAGGTGCTTCGCAAATTGAGAGGAGGGGTTTCCGTTTTTAAAACGGGCATGGTGTTCTTTCACACATTCATTAAACTTCCTCCCGGTTTGTCCGATGTAATAGGCAGAACACTCACAACGCCATTTGTAAATTCCACTCTTATCCATCATGCGACTTTTGTGCTTGTTTTTCGATAATAGGTTTCCTAAGTTGCCTTAATTTTAGAAAGGTGGTTTAATTCTGTTTCCTGCGAAGGTTTTGGTCACTTTACGGGATATATTGCCTAGAAAGAGAATTCTTTTCCAATTCGAAGAGTCTACTATGGGTTAATTAAAATTGGCAATTTTTAACCAAATAGAATATTTATTAATGCGACCGGTTTCGATTTAACTACATCATCTTCTGGTAACAGTCATTTCTCATTGCCTACCATATATGCTGAAAAGCAAGTAAGGGGAGGATAGTGGAAAATGGGGAGAAGAGGGAGGGGAGTTGTGTGTTTGCATGCGTTTAGAATGATAGGATGTTTCTATGAATGTATGCACCACTGTGGAATTGGGTTTGCATGTGTGTGTTAGTTTTGAATGCGGTTTTTCTTTTTTGGGTAGTGACCTAACACCCCCCGCCACACGCCCTTGCGGCGGCTTGCGGGTTATTATGTAGATGTAGATGTAGCCATTTCTACCTCCCGTATTCCAATTACTTTCTTTCTCCAAACAAAGTAGGCAACAATGTTGTGCAATTTATAGCCAAGTGCTCTTTTTACAATATCTGTAATAAGTTATTTTGTCATACAAGTAGTTTAGTCTAATTTCATTATATGGGCTCCTTCCCGCTGTAGTATCAGAGCAGCCATGATTTTATTTCAGTTAGTCACTTCATTCAGGTATCTCGTGAGTTACAAATCTCACCTCAGCCGAAGCCCGGAGTATGGTCCCCTACAGGACTTGTCAACTTATTTTCTATATTCCTGCTCTTCTATCTTTTGTCTTTGTACCCAAAATTAATGTGTAATATTAGACATGTTTTGCCAATATAAACCTCGTGAAAAGGTCAGCCTTAATTTACAAGTTGTGGAGTATCAAATATTTTAATGTCCACCATTAAGAGGTTCATTGAAATAAATTTAAATTGTGGTTATCGTACGAGGGTCATCCGGAAAGTAGTACCCGTTCGTGAAATAAAGACACAAAAGTAAATATTAACAAACATAAAAAATTTTATTTGAAAGAGGATACTTTAAACTACTTCTCAACATAATCTCCAAGCAAATTAAGGCATTTGTCATAACGTGTGACAAGTTTCTGTATTCCTGCTGCATAGTCCTTCGCCGCCAGCTCATTGAGATACAGGGTCACTCCTTCTTTAAGTTCTTCATCGCTGTCAAATCTTTTTCCTGCCAAAAAGTCTTTAAGCTTTGTAAAGAGATGAAAATCTGAAGGGGCCAAGTCCGGGCTATACGGTGGATGGTCGAAAGTTTCCCATTTGAATTGCTGCAAAAGTTTTTGTGTTATCCCAGCTGCATGAGGCCTGGAATTGTCATGAACGAGAATGACACCAGTAGACAATAGACCTCGCCGCCGATTTTGTATTGCCCGCCGTAATTTCTTTAATGTTTCACAATACGCATTGGCATTAATAGTGTCTCCACGGGCCATAAAATTAATAAGCAATACACCTCGTCGATCCCAGAAAATGGTTGCCATGAGTTTCCTGGTGGACAGAACTGTCTTGAATTTTTTTGGTTTGTTTGGTGAATGAGCATGATGCCACTCCATTGACTGCCGTTTACTCTCAGGTGATGCATAACAAACCCATGTTTCGTCACCAGTAATTATGCGAGTCAAGAAAGAGTCTCCTTCATCAGAATAACGTCCCAAAAACGTCAGTGCTGCAGCCATACGCTTGGTTTTGTGCTCATCTGTAAGCATGCGAGGGACCCATCTTGCACAAATTTTTGCATAATGCAGATGGTGTTTAACAATTTCATGAACAATTGTTCGAGAAACATTGGGAAAATGCTCACAGATGTCATCAATTGTGACGCGCCGATCGTTCCTCACGAATTCGTCAACTGAGCTCACCAGTTGGTCTGTAATGACAGACGGTCTCCCCGAACGCTCATCGTCGTGTGTGTTCCCCCTCCCCATGTTGAAGTTGCGACACCACCGCCGAACAGACGACTCGTCCATTACATTGTCTCCATACACCTCCTTTAATTGGCGATGAATATCACATGGGCGAACGTTTCTTGCATTGAGGAATTTAATCACTGCCCTCACTTCACAACTGGCGGCGTTCTCAATTTTTTTTAAACATTGTAAACAATCACAGAAACAACACAGGCAATGCTAGCGTCACGCAACTTGGCTCAGAGAAGGCAGACAAGCCACTGAAGCTATCTGACCTCGTCCAGCGGCTACTCGCGTCGTCAGCACTTCATGCGGCACGAACGGGTACTACTTTCCGGATGACCCTCGTATTATATACTTTTTATGGAAATCCAATATGTTTGCTAAAATATCTCGTACAAGGAAGACGTGTAGACCTCTCAAAATTATCCTGGTCAAAACGAATGACTTTTACACTCTGAAATTATTGCATTGAAATGCATGTTAGCGGAAGACTCCGTTAAAAGTTACTGTTGCGGCATCTCCCGCAGCTTCTTGAATCTCTCAGAACTAGCTCATAATATTTTACAATTTCCCTATAAGCAACTGAGGAAAATATTTTGGCACGACAAAATACGAGTAAGGAAAAAATATAGGCACTTTTTGTTTATTTAGGATCATGAACTTAAGATTGGAAAATGTGGCAAGTGAAGAATTAGAAATGTTTAGGCTAGTATTTATGAAGTACCCACAAGCGTGAGAAGTACTGATGGAATTCATGAGATCGCTGAATAGAAAAGAACATATCTAGGATTTTTTTCGAACATTTCGTGGAAAAATAGTAAATGTAAATGGCAAGAAGTGATAGAGCATTACCCCCTTACTGTCCGTGCTTTCAGCGTAAAAGATTAGAAAGTGATGAAGGACATGTGAAAAACTGAAGATATAAATGGAAGGTAGAATATGATTGGAGATTGAAGGAAGTGATTGCATATGTTGCTTAGCGTATTGGGGATCAATAAAAAAAAACAAGTAGAAATTAATATAGAAAATGTTTAAGGTGGACACACGAGCACAACAATACTCGTATAAACAGAACTCGTATACAAAACACTAATCACATTTAAATGGCTGCGTAAGATTTTTTAAATTTCTTTTTATTCTAAAAATATTATTTAGCTTTAATTCGCAGACCGCACTTTATGGTCTTTGAATTGGGCTATTAGCAATGATATATCCATTATAAAAATGGACATAATTACAAACACCCAAACTCTAGGTGAAAGATTAGCCACCCAGTCGCGGATAGAACCCATGAAGTTTAAATTGGCAGACAAGGAGGTTACACCCCACCCACGGAGGTTTACCCACCTCCGGGGCTGTTGATAATGATAATACACATAGGTGTAAGCCGTTGATCACAGGGAACTTTTCAGGGAAATAAAATTCTAATGACAAGACTATTGAAAACTTCTAAGGGAAGTTTAGTTTTGTATCGCTCTGAAACTGGGTCATTATTTGAAGAAGTTAAGCGTAAATAATAAGCCTTTTGAAGAGGGTGCGGAGAAAATGGAACAAATAAAATGAAGGAAAGGAAAACGAACGGGCAAGGTAATGGAAGAGCGGATGAGGTAATTGGGAAAAATTTATAGAATGTGCAGTGAATGCAGCATTCGAGTTTAGACAGAAGAGTCACTGACATGCGATGAAATGTTGGGAACTGTAAAAGAGGTAGAGTGAGGGCAAGTATATTCATGACTGACAAAATGAAGGCTTCGGCAAATGGCCTAGTAAAATGTGTGGTTCAAGGAGATTTTATATTTCGTAGATGGGGCTTAGAATGGTAACAGAATATAATCTTTTGATTCATTATAATACTATCCTGGTTGGTAGAAGTGAATTGAAGTCAATCAAAAAAATGTAGATTGTAAAACACAGTGCGCTCATTTTGTCAAAAAAATTTAAAGGACGTTAACTCTTATTATATCAATCAAAGTAATAAATTTCTCTAAGTGATACGAAATCCTAGATTAAAGCACATTTACGAGTACAGAGACAGTCAATGTTCATCCAACGGGCATAATCAGCGGAATATTTAATATAACGAACACCTTAACACGATTTAACCCTTTTTCCGGTAACGAATGCTAAAAAAAACTTAGAGAAAGAGAAAATGTACACATATAATCAGAAAAGAGACAAACGTGACAAATACCTCTGGTGGAAAAAAATATTTCAACTCTCCCAGTCACAAATCTGCTATGAAAAAATGTTTACTATTTTAGCTAAACGAAAAGTTCAAACTCATCCCATACTTTATTTACGATGGTTAATGAAGTTTTAATTTTTACGAATGGTATACACTCAGTAATGGGAAACCACCTCAATTATTATTTCTATAAAAAATGAAGAACACAAGAAAGAAATTGAGTCCTGGCAACTGCGGGACTCGGCCAAAGGGCCCGTGTGTCATACCACGAAACCCATGCAGGGGGGATATAACAGAACAAGGACAGAAGACGCAGAGGAAGACGAAAGTAATTAGAATAGGAATATGGAACTTCCGGGCAATGTTGAAGACCGGCAAATTAGAGAAAATTAAGCGAGATATGGAAAGAGGTATTGTAGATATTTTAGGTCTATACTATTATCTATTTAGATCTCTAAGATGGAAATGGATGAAAAAACGGGAATGTATCAAGAAAGTGACATCGAAAGCAGCAAAAGACACTTATAGGAACCGTTAACGGGAGAAGGAAAAGAAAACCATGGGTCATGGATGAGATAATTGCAAAGATGGATGAGAGAAGAAGATGGAAGAATGTAAACAGCGAGTTAGGTAAAATGAAGTACAAAGGGTACACAATAAATTGAGATTGGCCACAATTAAAGCAAAAGAAGCATGGTGAAATGCGTAATGCGACGATTTGGAAAGTTTACAGAGGAAGGGTGAAATTGGTGCTCTATACAGGAAGGTTAAGTTATTATCGGGAAGTAAGAAGGGAAGATCTGTGCTAACAGTTAAAGATAAACGGGGTTAGATGATAGTTGACACAAAAAAGATCCATGAGAGATGGAAGGAATATATAGAAACACTCTATGGTAGAGAACATAGTCCAACAAGGTTGGATAAAGAAAAGGAACGAGATAGAAAAGGCATTAAGAGAGATGACACTAAATAAGGCCATTGGGGTAGAGAACATTCCTGTGGAACTATTGAAAGTTTTAGGAAAATTTTGGAGGAAGACTCCATTTGGTCTTATTCGTAGTATCTACGAAGGATGAACCTGGCAGGAAGACTTCGTAAGATCAACGTCATTTCCTATTCCGAAAAAGGCTAAGGCGAAATCATGTGAGGATTACAGAACAATAAGTTTGATATCCCACGCAGCTTAAGTTATTCTCAGGATCACCAACAAAAGATAGAGAGTAGGGCAAATTATTACTTAGGGTATGATCGGTTTGGGTTTAGTCAGGGGAGAGGTACGCGTGATGCCATTGCAGTACTGAGATCACTAATCGAGAGAAATATATAATACAATCATAACGTGTTTGCTTGTTTTGTATAGTTCAAAAGAGCGTTTGATGGAGTGAATTGGGAAAACTAATGAGTATATCGCAGAAAATAGAAATAGCTTGGAGAGACAGGAGACTCATCTGTAATCTAACCTGTACATGCCTCACACTGCTCTGGTGCGAGTGTGGAACGGAGAGTCCGGATGGGCAGTGTTAGGAAGAGGGTTAAGGCAGAATTTCCAATTATCACCGGTGCTACTCAATGTATATGTTCAAAAAATCATTATAGAGGCATGGAAAGAACTGAGGTGGGAGTGTAAGTCGGAGGGGAGTTCGTAAAAGTAATTAGGTTTGCTGATGACCAGGATTTAGTTTGTCAGTCGGCCAAGGGGTTGCAGGCATTGCTGATTCAATTGGAAATTCAATGCAATAGAAATGGTTTGAGAATCAATATTAATAAAACAAAGGTTATGCGATTTTCCAGAAAGAAAGAGGCTAAGCTAAATATTAAAATAGGACGGGAAATAATAGAGCAGGTAGAACAGTTTACATATCTCGGAAGTGTTTTGGACCAATACGGACAAAGTAGTAGGGACGTAAGATGAAGGATTGCTCTAGGCCAGGAGTCTTTCTCAAGGAGGAGGCATTTGATGACGGGGATGTTGAGTAGGGAGATTAAAGAAAGACTCGTAAAAACTCTGATATGGAGCGTAGCTATGTACTGCGCGGAAACGTGGTTGCTGAAGTAGGAGGATAGCCGTAGATTGGAGTCTTTTGAAATGTGGGTGTGGAGAAGAATTGAGAGGCTGAAATGGACTGAAACAAAAACAAATGGGGAAGTACTGGAGATGGTGGGTGAGGAGAGGGGTTTATTGAGTGAAATCCTATGGAGGCAAGAGAAATGGATAAAAGGCGTATTGATTGGCATTGGGGTGTTGAAGGCGGTGATAGAGGCGAGAATTTTGGGCAAGCGAGGAAGGGGCAGCAACAGGATAGAGATGTTGGACGGGATGAAGGGAGGAAGGAAGTTCACAGAGAAGAAGATAGACCTGATGTAGAGTAGGTTGCTGGATTGTGTTTCGTTGGAGTCACAAGTTAATTATGTCATGGTTATGTCCATCCAAAAATCTACCTTCACCGGTATATTACCTAATAATAATTTAACACTATGGAGTAAATAAAAAATGTAATCAATAAAACTATAGTAATTTATACTGTTATAATTGAAGCAGGTTCTTAGTCACACATACACGTTACCTATTCTCATTAGATTAAGCGAAACAGTCCTAAGTCAAATCACTCCGTAAAGAAAAGTCTTTACACAAGCGTTACGCTGCCTGTAACCTTAAGAGATTCATGTTTACACATATTTTCCTTAGCATTGAAAATTCTATTCTTTGGAACTGAAAATTCGTTTTATTGCTTATATACATCAGTAAAACGATAAATATTAATTCCTGATACAGGAGAATCATCAAAGCCTTGAAATATTTTAGAGGTACTGGCTCATAAGACCTTATATTTAAAAAAAAAACCTTTTTCAACCCAAAAAAACTCAATGAAAGAAAATAAGCCAAAATTTGGCAAAAGGAGAGAGATAGAGAAAGCAATTCCTATCTCTCTTTCTCTCTCTTTTTTCCTCTGCTGACCCATCTCTCATTCACTCACACTTGCCTAAGAGCAAGCCCAATCCAATTCTTCATTCCTGGAACATCTCCGGTGAACCCAACACACGCACACACCCACACTGAGAACCACTCACACACATTTTGCCTTGTAGAGGAAAGAAAGGAGAATGAGAGAAGAGGAAGTCGGAAAGAGGGAAGAGTAGAATAGAGTAACTCGCCATCACACGCCGTGGAATCCGAGATCAGCGTTAGAAGCCAAGTTTTAATTAACCGACCCTTTTCCAAGAAGCCGTGAGTGAGCAGAGACCAGGAGGGGAGTTTAGAGAGTAGGAAGGGGAAGGAGAAGCTGGGTTAAGGGTTGGGGAGGACGGTGAGAAAGGGAAACGGGCCGCTGAGGAGACGAGGGGAAAATGGAGTCCCTCCCACACCCTTACGATAATAATAACAATAATAATAATAATTGAGCCCTAGGGTGAGGAGGGCGAGAGGGGGAGAGGTGCGCAGGGTAGCTGCTGCTGTTTGTTGGCGAGATGAAAAGAGAGGGATAGGGGCGACGGGGGAAATGTTTCAGGAAAGGGAAGGGGTTCGTGTCGGTCTTGGAATGAGATATCCGAAGAGGGAGGGGTTAGTTGGTTCCTTCAGAGATGTGGAGCGGTGTGAACTGATGGAATTAGCAGTGCTTGAAGGAAGTACCAGCTTTTTTACGACGATCATTAATGGTATTAAACGATACACTGGCTTGCTTCCGCGCTCGTGCAAGCAAATATATTTTATTTTATGTCTGCAAAAACTAAAATAACGCTATAATCGTGTACCACAGTACTTAGTTATTTGATAACATCATCCAAAGACATTTGTAAAAGAATAATTGAATTGGTAGATATTACTTTTGACAATATTTCTGTGCAAAATACTGTAGCTTCGCAAAACAAATTTCATTGTACCACCATTATTTGGTGCGATTAATTTCTTCCAATGCTTTTAAATTGATTTTTAGGCGCCAAATTCTAAAATAACTACATTATACAATTGTAGTAGCGCTATTATTAATGGAAAATTTACACTCTACGATAGTAGTATTTTTTGTTATTTTCATATGAAAGAGCATGCCCTATCTATCATTCACGGTCAGTGGAGACTTTTATTTACTTAGCAAGTTAATCTTTAGGTCAAAATATGCCAATGTATCTCAGTGGCAGTTTTCGTAAGTACTCATCTGTGTGAGGGCGGTGTGAAACTTTTACCGGCATAACTGAAGTAAAACTGATACACAATGTCATTTTACAGAATGAATTATTCTCTTCCCCGTCCCTGATGAGGAACAGGGATGGGATAGGAATCTGGGAGTAAATGAGGTCTGTTGTGAATCCACGCGAGATACACAAGCCACGCCTGGGCATATAAGGTTGAAAATCCTGATTTGATGCT
>CM073773.1:108093075-108130821 GCA_037158775.1 Hetaerina titia | reverse complement strand
CGATTCTCGTCAGGGTGGGAATTTTTCCACCCAGGGCTGGATGTTTGTATTGTTGTTACTGTTGTGTTGTCATTGTTGTCCGATGTGAAGGTCAAAAGTGCTGTTTTCGGACCAAGAAGAATAAATAAATAAACTTGTTGATACCTATAGTATGTGGTCTCAGCAACATATCTACTTCGTCAAATTACTTATATCCTGTGAAAATGCGAAAGAGAGAGGGAGACTGATGCAGGCACGAAGGACGAGAAACAATCGAATGGCGAGCGGACGAGAGATATAGAGAGAGACATAGGAGAATGTTTCGAGGTGAGGGCACGCCGGTCTGGCGAGGGGAAACGGGAACAAATGGAGGAGTGGGTTACTGGGGGAACGAAAGCGAAGGAATGAAACAATAATAGCAGCCGGAGAACGTGGCGGGGAGGGTGGACACGGCAGAGAGGAGGTGTGGAGTCCTCGGGAAACGAGGAAATGAAGAGGAATCGGCGGACATTAGAGTTGGAGGGCAGCGGGGAGTTGATGAGAATGGTGCGGCGGGTGAGGGGCCGGGAGGTGGGTCTACCCTGGGAAGGGACGGCGAGGGAAAATGCTGGTTGCTCCTCTCCCGCAACCCCGCCGCCCAGGAAGGGCCGAGGAGGAAGGGGGCTGCACGAGCGAAGAGACCGGCGATGGCGCAGGGACTCAGTTCGGTGACCTTTAATGAAGATGGGGGGTCGCAGAATCGAGGCGGGCCGCATATCGGTCTCCATACGGAGTCGACACGAAATTTAGGTTTTTCAAAAATAAATTGCATTTTCCTCGGATTTTGGAACTCATCTACATGTCTATATTACAATCCACTGAAAGGGCTCGCAGCGTATGGCCTTCCAAAGTTGCTCAACCCCCCACATGGGGAAGGGCAAAAATATAACAATCCAAGAGTATGAATTATTTAAAGAACATGTGGAATAAATGGGTGGGAAAGGGCAAGAGAAACGAGATAACCGTGAGGTCCGACATCTTATATTAAAATTAAAATTTCTATTTTGAGCCTTGTTCAAAACTATACGGGTTGAATTGAATTTTTTCCATTACTGTTGTTATATCTAATTTATAAACAAATGACGGGTATTTATAAGCATATTTATTAGCATTAAGTTCTTATGAAAGTAGTTATAAAGAAATACAATCCATTTAACTCAAAAATCGGTTTAAGTCGACGAATGTACGGATATTAGCCTAAACTCAAGATCAATCTTTCCGAAAATTAACGAATGTTTCCACACAAAATTGCGATTTTTGCTGAGAACACGTTTCCTCAAATTAATATACCTGAAGGATCGAAATATCTGTTACCAAGGCAGAATTAATTTCGATAATGAACCTAGTAGCAATACTAGGGTAACGTTTCAGAGTGCTTTGGTGATTAGGATCAATGAACACCACTCTATACCCGTTTTATGCCATTCTTTAAAACACATTTAAATTAATATTATGCAGCATTTGTCTTAGAATTTCATACATCTAACGGAATGATGTAGAAACAAAAAGGATTAACGCACTCATCTTTAAAAAAATACTCCAGGATCCTATGCTTTAATTCTTGATTACTGTGCCGTGTAGAATCACGGGATTATTACCCTGCCTTTCCCCCAGATGTTTGCAAAGCTCCTCTGCGCACCGCCAGAACACACTTTGAGGAAAGTAGCGATCATCATCGGCAGGTAGAGGTGACACTTTCTCATGCACGCGGAGGCCACAGGGGTGATAGCGATTTCTTCTAGCCGTGCGATCCGTAGAAGTGGTCAGCGAGAACTAGTGAGTTCGAAACTAAGTCATTAGTTACCTAATAGGGAGCTCTATGTCTCCCCACACGTATTTTAACGTCACACGTCTTAACGTTAAGTTTAGATAACCAGAGTACCCGTAAGATATCTAAGTACCTTTGAGGATATCTAAGGCCTTCTATGGAGCTGATTTGGCCTTTATACATATACAAGATATCTCGCATGCCGCCGCAAGGGTATTTTGCAATCCGTGTTAGAACAGCACCGGTAAAACAGAATGCAATCACATGCATAACAAACAAAATCATTTTAAATATACAAGAAACGTAGCTACGGTCGTGAATCAATGTAAACAAAAAATGCCAATTCACGCCCAAAAATACGAATACATTCATGCAAAATCTATTTCAACCTACACACATGCAAATACAAGCACTAGAAACTAACATGCACAAACATATGTACCTTCGAATGTACAAGATGTCTGCGCATCGTTTAATCTTGTCCCCAACCCTTTTTCGAATTTCTTTACAATTTCTACAGGGTTCGTCCGAAAAATAAGTGTACTGAGCTCAGGAAAAAAATTATTATACTTTTACATTTCTTAAGCTAATATTCCTCAAAATAGGACCCTTGTGAGTGGATACACTTGTTCCAGCGGCGTTCCCATTCCTGAAACGCTCCCGCGAAGGCATCATCGGGAACCTCTCGAAGACACGTCGTCACGGCCTCTTTGACGGCGTCCAAAGTCCCGTATCGCGTTCCTTTCAAACTCCTCTTTGTCTTCGAGAACAGAAAGAAGTCCGGTGGTGCCAAGTCCGGGCTGTAGGGCGGGTGCGGCAGCGTTGCCACGCCGAGCTTGGCCAAGAAGTCCGACACGACAAGCGCGGTGTGAGACGGCGCATTGCCGTGATGCAGCCGCCAGATGTTTTTGATCGCTGGCCGGACGCGGGTGACTCGTTTTCGAAGCCTGTCGAGCACTTGGACGTAAAATGCAGCATTTACAGTTTGTTGTTCAGGTACAAATTCGTAGTGGACGACTCCCCTTTTGTCAAAAAAGACAATGAGCATCGCCTTGATCCGAGATTTGCTCATGCGAGCTTTTTTTTGACGGGGTGATGATGGGGTGTGCCACTCAGCACTTTGTCTCTTCGACTCCGGGTCGTACTCAAAGACCCACGTCTCGTCACCCGAAACAACGTTCTCTAAAAAATGTGGATCATTTTTGCAGTGATCCGCAAGTTTTTTCGCGATTTCCAAACGATTGAGTCTTTGATCATCACTGAGCACTTTCGGCACCAACTTTGCACAAATTTTTCGCATCTGTAATTGGTTCCTAATAATCTCGTGCACTATTGTTTTTGGCACATTACACTGCTCTGCTATCATCCGAGCACTAAAACAACGATCAGAGTTCAGTACATCGCGAACTTTTCGCACATTTTCGTCGGTGAGTGTCGTTGATGGGCGTCCAGGCCGTGGTTCGTAGTCGACCTCTTCTCTGACCTCCACGAACATCTTGTGCCACCGAAAGATCATGTTTCTGGACATGGCTGACTCCCCGTAAACCTGGTCAATCATATCGACAGTTTCGGTAGACGATTTCCCAAGCTTTACCGCAAATTTGATGGAATAACGTTGCTCCAAAAACTTCGGCATCGGCAAAAACTTCTGTGACGTGGGTCGAGCGTGGAGGTTTGCGTTAACAGAGCTCCTCACTACACCACAGCTCAGAGTCGACTGCCTTTTTCAGCGTCGCTTGCCCACATACCTCGCTCCAATTGCAGTCCGTCAGAACGGTGCTGGGCGCGCCTGGAGCGGCGGGAAAAAATCAGTACACTTATTTTTCGGACGAACCCTGTACAATAACTTTGATTTATTTTTATTATGAATCCTCATTGTCCGGGTAAAGAACGAATATTTGTACCTATTTGTACTGCAGTCTATCTCTTTTTGGTATAACCTATTCAAATAATGTGGGTTAGTAATAATTTCCGTTGTGCCACAGCTAAACTTGTGAGTTCTGAACCTTTTTAAAGTCTTAGGTTTCTCTTGTTCTTTTCACATCTCAAGCGGCTCCCAGGCTAATTCCTCTAAAAAGATTGTCAGTTTTTTCGTCAATTCAAACTCAAATGTGCTCAAGACTTACTAAGAAACTAATTTTTAATATCTGTTGATCGACTGACTTTATGGGGATAGCCCAGAAATGGTTTTTATAGCACTCATCAAGTCAGCATAGACTGGGAATGAGTTGAAACTATTATAGGATTTTGGATGGAACCCTTTTGATTACGAAAACGTTTCTTAATCAGCGGATCACATATGTTTTGATAAATTTGTGGTGGCTTGAAGTAACCGTTAGCGTACAGGCAAATTCAGACAACAATCCATTCGTATGTACTAAGAATGACTCCAAAAGGACCTTAGTACTCCCTTAAAGAGAAATACTGAATTAGAAGAGCTGAAATATTTGTATTTCAAAAAGGAAATCTTACGACATGTTTCAAAAGAAGAGAGAAAATCCTATTGGAAAATTACCGCCCGGTGTACAATATGGAAAGCTAGATGATTTTTAAAACCCATATTAACATCTGGGTAAAAGGCAAGGAAATAATATTGGCGAATCCATAACAGATGCATGGAGTGAGACGGAAGAACTACCAAGACGTACAAAAAAATTAAGTATTACCAATAGAAGAATGGAAAATCAAAAATAAATAAATCATAAAATTTGAATCTCCCATTAAATATAGGAAACTACTGACATTTTGTTGGGTCAATGTTCATTTCGTCTTCCTAACGTGGAGTTCAATTTGATTTGAAGAGTCCGCTAGCCATTCTCAACCAAAATCTAACTACGAAAGCCAGAACCTCCAGCATGTCGCAAAAGCGGTTTTGTGTTTTAAGTTTTACTCTGGGTTTTGGAAGTGAAAAATTAGTATTCGAGCTGAAAAAAAAATTGTGGTCACTGAGAATTCACTCATAAAATCAATTTCCTGGTCAATTAGTGGATTAACTTTGCTTAAAGACCTAGAATTTTAGTCATAAAATATTTATTTAAATAAATTTTGGATAAGAATTTAGCGTGTAACTTCAACGAACTCGAACTGTGGCCAAGGGTTCAAAACCTTTGCTTTTATATTGAGTTGATTAAAGTTCAAAACCGTCTCCATATATCATAATACCATTGCTATTTGCACAAAAATAAAGGTTCATAAATCTCAATCCAAGTACATACAATTAACTGCCTTTGTTCTGGCATCGTCATGCTGAAAACGAAGTGGAAAATTCTAAATGAAAAGGTTCGGGGGAATTTGGATTAAGAAACGGCAACATATCTATAAATATTCACGTCACAACTGTATCAACCGAGGTGAACTTGGTTGGCATTGAAACACAAAATGGATGGTAATTGGAGGAAGCTCGGTCGTATTGAGAAAGATCTCACAGATCCAGTTCAATTAATTGGTGTGATTGCGACGCTCAGTGTCCACAGAGACACCCTACTTTGAGCGAAAACACATTCGAGTCGAAGTGTTAGGAATAGCTGCATCCAAAATTACATGAATATGCTATTGAACCTTACTGATTAAGAGCATGTTTAGGTGATCACATTTCATTTCAGTTTTTTATGATTGCGGTAAATCAAATGATGTAACAACAGAGGATATTAACATACTTGATATGAGACGGAGATTCAGTCACAGAAGGAAGAAAAACTCAAAGGAGCAAAGCATATAGGAGAGGCGGAGAGGATAAGAGGAAAAATGAAGGATAGATAAAACCTGGACAGGAATGTAATGTCGGAAGGGTTGGAGGGGTGATTTTGGGTGGCTGTCGTGTCGAGGGGAGAAGAGAGAGAGAGAGAGAGAGAGAGAGGAAGTTAGGCGTGGGAGAGAGTGAGACGGAAATGTATTAGTTGCGGGCAAAGAGCTGTCGACAATGGAGAGAACTTGGGTGCTTTGGACGCCCGGGAAGGGACGTGCGGTGTAGAGCAAGGAGTGAAAAAGCATGACCAGGGTGAACGAGCGGGGGTGGAGGAGTCCTGTGGTGTCGGGCGGAAGAACTTTGGTCTGCCGGGGCGGGTGTTGCTTGGCGGGGAAGGGGAGAGAAACTGGAGAAATTTTTCATCGCCTCCCCCACACAACCAAAAACTTGGAATTTGGAGGAATAATCGTGTTTTGAGCATTGTCTACGGAGTGAATGGCGAAACTCCTCTAAGATTTCCTCCGGAGCATGGGGTAGGGGGACGTATGGAGTACGGAGTATGAAGAAGGACGAGAGAAGGGAGGCATTAGTCGAGAAATATATTGGGTGCTTTCGGGTTTCTCCGGAGATTTCTCTCCTTTCGCAAGGTAAGGAGATTTTAAAGAGATTCCACAGGGTGGAATAAGCGACGCCACCCCCATCCGGAGGGGGGGAAGACGGAGGAGAGGGGTAGAAGAGAAGGAACTTGTAGGGGGGCAAGAAGGTGTGGCGCATGGGTGAGTGTGCGATGGAGAGGGGGGTCGGCAGAGTGTCTGGGCATTTGTGCGGCGGGGATACAAGGGGGGTGAGAGGAGAGGGGGGAAACGCGGAGGGGAAGGGTGGAGGTGAAAATTAATGAGTTAACAAGTCGTGAGGTTGCGCGTCGCAAAAGGGCTAAAGGGGAAGTCTCGTAAAGGACAAAAGGATGTAAGGGTTCGGTAATTGGGGCGTTACGCACGCGAGGTAAGGCGAGAGCGTAGGGAGAGAGGGAGGGAAAGTGCGGGTGTGTATATGCGCGCGTGCCTTTGGAAGCGTTGGGAACCTCCGGAGAGGGGGAAGGAGAAAGCGGGAAGAAGGAAGGAAGAGGACGGGGGCAGGAACAACATGTCGGGTGCTGCCTGGGATGGCTGGGGCGACGGGGAGCGAGAGTTCGCCTTGGCAGCCGTACAAGCAGCACGAGTGTCGACTCCGATGAAATTAACGCACACACAGCGACTCGGGCATGAGCCGAGGACGGATTCCATTCACGGGACCCCCGAATTTACGCACGCTTTGTAGGGAAACGATGCAATCTCGACGTATAACAAGGGCTTTGGAAGCGAATTCGAGTGGTGTTCATCCCTCCCTCTCTTCCTCTAATTCGGTCTGTCAGACTGCCGTTTCAAAGGCGTACATGAGTTATTCAATATTTTTCAGCATTTAAAAGCTGCATTCGATCAGCCCTTTAATTCCCCTGGCCCAATTTGGGTTTTCCTGACATTCACCGATACGCTTTCTCAGAATTTGTGGAGCACATGGGAAAATCGTGATTAACGCTCTCTTCCAGGATAAAAGGGCGTAAGTTTCGAAAGAATCATTACTCCAAAGTTCCGAAAATATTATCAATAAATCTAATTGATAAGGCATGCTTAACTTTATGAATGTATGCGTCATTACTCTATTCAAATGCGTCGAATTCCAAAGTCAATCGTATAATTTAAGCCCCGCTGGGACTTTTGAAAGCCTATAATATATGAAAATACCAAATATGTCAGTCTACATTAAATGACCTGAATGGTATCATATTAATTGAAAAATAAAGGTACTTCTTTATCGAGGTACATTTCAAATTTCACAAAGTTAATCAAGAGGAGCCAATAATATGCGTAAAATTCTCCAAAACCGTGTATAAAATATTTCTTGATTTAGAAAGCATTATACTTTCTGCTTCATAACATGGCAGAATTTTATAATATAAAGGTAAAATTATTGATATGTGTTTATTTAGCATTAATATTTATATTTGATAATAGAAGAGTCAGATGAATACGTTCATTTCGTCGTATAATCGTCTCCACATGAATATGGTGTGAATATTTAAATGACGTACGTGTATGATTCGGGATAGAAAACTTGGCGGTGAGAAATCGAACGGTTTAAAAATGATTTCGTCCAAAATTAATGAACGAGAGCTGCTCAATAACGAGTCATCATAATTTTTGCATTAATTTTTTTATTAAAAAAATTAACTTGATTTTATAATTTTAGCTTAATGTGCAATGCAGAATTTTCAGCCTAATGAGTAAAGTTGAGCCAAATTTAGTCACTGGAAACGATGGAGACAATACGCAATGTTTCATTAAAATTTTGGTTTCTGCTGAAAAATCATCATCAGAACCTTTTGTGATACCACAAAGAGGTTTAGGGATAGTCTTTTCTATTCTATAGGAATGCTATAAAATAGTTATATATGTTAAAAGAGAGGAGGCAAACATTTTAAAGGAATGTGAGTTCGGAGCTCCAAGACCTGCTCATACCAAAGTAAACATTAATGTCACTACTGTCAGTGAGAGAAGAGATCAGCGAATACTGTTCAGAGCACATTCAGAAAAATTGCAAATTACATTGGGTGCCACAACTCACGCTGCCGATTGTATCGCCTTCGTTACTTTCAATGTTTCTTATACTGCTGAACTCATTTACCATTTACAAATTATGCCTTCCTATGTTTATGCTTTACTACAACTAATTGACTATGTCCTATATTCATTTCAAACACAGTTCTCATTCCTTCTATAACGGCACGGTAGAAGGTTGGGTGGTTGCTATTATATCATACTTTCAATTCCCATCTTCCATGAAAAATTAATTTAAAAATATTTGATAAATCATTTATTAACGAATGTTTTCCTTAGGTGAGACGTCGTATAATTTGAGGAGGGGAAAGATAACGAGCGAATAGACGTGATAACCCTCTTCTCAACCATCCTGTTTCCATTTCTTGAGCTCACCTGGCGCAGTCTCTGTTTTTTCTCCTGTTCCATTTCCGGAACGAGAGAAGCCCCTATTTTCACCTCAGCTCTCACATCTTGAAGTACAAGTGGATTTCGTCTTCACAAGGGATGCCTTTCTCCACTCCTAGCGCCATTTACAATTCCCCATCTTGCTTGTTTGTTTTGAGTTAAGCCGTGCTTCCTAGATCCCCACGTTTTCCTCGCTATTTACTCTCCCCATTTCTCAATCCATCTCTCCATGCGCCCGTGCACACTGCTATACTTTCAAGGTAAATCTTATAAGGCTTTCCTCTCACCTGCTTGCTCCCTTTCATCCACACTCTCCATTCCAGAAGACGTCCATTTCTTTGGAGCATCCAGAAAAACATATTGCTTTCAATATAACTCAAGGTTATTAATAATATTTTATCTAAATCGCTAGACTCCATGTATACTCGTAAGAATACGATATAAAACCTAAATACTATACTTAACAATTGCAATCTATAATATAATAATGAAATAATAATAATGCATAGTCACCTATCCAAGTCTTTGCAGCTATTTCATCTTACGAGTATATAACCTCCATCCTACTCACATTGGAATCTCTGTTATATATAGCTTGTTAAGTGATGATTTGAAATTGTATAACTCTTTGTTAATTGAATGTTTGCGTCGGGATTGGCTATCGAAGCCAAGATCCTAAAGTAGCACTGATTATTAATTTAGGCCGTTCAGCAGATTCTCCAGTCAGCCATAGCTTTAGAAACGGGTGCTTGAGTAAGGACAACGCTCTTCTTATTCATACGCCCGCTCATTTCAGGTATCAGGAGCATCGCAAAACAAAACAACAGGGGCTCTGGGACCGCGTGGTCCATGTAATTGCAACCGGAAATGGGTAGTCTTTCACCCAGCAGATTGGTTCCCTGTCCTGGAATCCGAATGGCAAAGGAAAGGGGAGGAGGAGACAATTGAACAGCGGCGTCTCTCCCTCTCTCTTTCTCGTCCTCTTTCCTTCTATTCTCCTCT
The DNA here is from genome assembly GCA_037158775.1 of Hetaerina titia. Classification (NCBI taxonomy): domain Eukaryota; kingdom Metazoa; phylum Arthropoda; class Insecta; order Odonata; family Calopterygidae; genus Hetaerina; species Hetaerina titia. The sequence goes on along the minus strand of CM073773.1, from coordinate 108,121,307 downwards.
CCTTTGAATCGAAAGGCTTCTTTCCACTCCTCGTGTGCCTGCCGAGAGATATTGGCAAAGCCCGTGAGGGAGGGAATGAATGCAAGAGGGTGGATTGGATGGGGTGCAGGGAGTGGGGCGGCGGATGGAGTGGATTGAATTCAACAGCGGATAGGGGACGAGACCAGGGCGGTGGCCTGGGCTGGTGACTGCGCAGAGTTTAGCAGATAAATTAAATTGTACGAAAGGAGTGATTCCAAACCATTTAAACAAAATCGTGACCTGAATCATCACAGAGAGGTGTGATGGTGTTTAACACAAATGTATTATACATAGATTCGGTAAACACAAGCGTTACTACTTGTGAATTACATTTGATATAACACTCAGCAACGCAAGTAGAGTAAACATTGAAGGGAAACAGTTTTTCGTTCTCAGAAGTGTAGAACGACTATGGTATGCATGGTGGTTTCATATATACTCCATTGAAAAGTTATCATACTATTTGCAAATAACTTGAGAGGAAGCTGACTTAATAGAGTTCGTAATCATCTGGCATATACCCACAGCATACATATTATCACAAAATATGAAACTGCAAGAGCATGAGTTCAGTTATTTAGATGGCACGCCAAAAAGGATAAGATTAAAATTAGATTATGATGATGAGATTATGTGGATGATCTATTTCAGAGAAGATTATGTGGATGAGAGTGACGAGAAAAAATGGAAACAAGGACGTTCAAGCTGCGAAGACAAGAAGAAAAATGACAAATTATTAAAATTACAAATTATTAAAACAAGGGCAATTTTTTTCAGAAATTGGAGTTTCTGATAGACTAAAAATAAGCAAACTGGCTATATTAGCGTAATCGATGAAATAGCTTAATAAGCTTAACACTCGAAAAGTTATGTAATAAACCGCTTTACACCCAATAGTTATATTTGGAGAGTAAATGTAGGTACTCGGAAAAAGAAATTATGCAATGTAGAGAAACTAGACAACGAAAATATTAGGAAAGAAAAACTTTATACTGAAGATGAATTTCTCCGATTTGATTTTTTGTGATTAGATTATTCAAGAGCTAGAAGAGTTATTCAATGAACTAGATATCGTTATGGAAATAAAATGTGTATGAAAGAAGCAAATGGGACTCGAGAATGAAGAGAAAAGTGGAAAATAATTGATGAGGGTATTGAAGAAAATTCTGTCTGGCAAACCAGATAAAAGGAGAAACTGTGAAGCCCATTAAACTATTGTCTGGATGATAATGAGAAAAATTTTATGAAAGGGTTACGGCAGATGTAGTTGAGAGTAGAGGATCGAGGTGGGGAGGACATCCTAGTTGGAGGACAAAACCATGGACCTCAGCGCAAAGGATGATGATGAACTACTGGTGGGGACATAGATTCAAAATGTTCCGGTTACGCTATTCCAAAGTCCCAGTGTCAGTTACTACGTAAATAAAACTATACGGCCTTTTACCGATTAAAACTAACCATCATTTATTGATAATTAAAGTATTTATTTAAAACTGAATTATTTATACTTTGAACATTTAGATAGATTTTTGTTTACCGGAAATTTTTATGTCAGCTGAATCGATTTCTGTTTCATTAGGCCAAGAAGCTCTTAATATCGTTTAAAATACAAACCAAATATGTCACAAAATATGCCATGACTTACTAGAAAGCGAAAATATTCCGATTCAGGGAAATAACTTTTACCAAAATTTTTCTCCACTTTGGCAGAAAAAATAATTTTGATAGTTATCCATATATAGTACTTCTAAAAAATTTTCATAGTCAAACAAATGCTTTCATTCTCTACCGAATGATCCATTTTTTATGAAATCTCAATACTTGTTTATCAGTTTCTCAGATTGCAGCCTAACCCACAACTTTGCGTCCACACTTAAGCTTACCTTTTTATTATCGAAGCTTTCGATCCTTGTATACATCACAAAAATGTTTCATTTATCCTTGAATCTTCTCTCTCGCTCTTACATAATTAATCTCTCTCAATAATTTGTTTGCACATTATACTTTTTCATATTTCTATTAGGATAATATGGCTTTATCGTTTGTGCGCACAAAAATTAGAACATTGAGGGAAAGTACTTGTACTGAGTATTAAAAATTCCATTCGTAGCCAACATGGGTTTATTTATAGCAATTGTATAGTTATTATAATGTTTAAATCTAGATTAACTGGTGTTAGGAACTTCAAAAATGCAAATACTGAAAAAAAACTTTTTTAAATTTGTAAGTTCGATCCCAGTTTTGAAAAACGATAGAATAAGAGAGGTGTCTAATATTAAAAAAAATGAGAAAAAGTGTTTGAAAATTTTCATTGCGTCACCTCTTCCGTTAACAAGAGGGCATTTGATTAAACTGAAAAAGTATATTTGTAGATTTAACACCTGCGATAGATTCTTGATCAAAATCTAAACCTTTTTTCCCTGGAAGTGTGTATTATCTGCTGGTGCAGACGTAACTGCTGATAATCAAAATCGATATATATTTGATAGTTCTTTTAATTGCACTTATGTCCCCTAAAACTTTTTTGCATCCATCCAATTTAAAGGTATGTCATTGAAACTTAATGTTTCTCTTACGCGTATGGAAGTATTGAATGATTAAACATTCTTCAAATAGGCATGCGTAGTTTGATGGAGTTAAGTATGCCCTCAAACGAACACGAAAGACCTTTTAGATGAAAGCTATTAAAAATAATGTGCCCACCCCATAAGTTAACAATGATAACAGCAATAACATAGAGGAAAAAATAACAAAACAGTTTCCAAATCCCAAAAAGATGCTTATGCCAAATAAGAGTAAGTTAATTCAGACTCGAACAAGTTGTCAGATCGATAATTTTTTTATTAAAAACCACTTCTAACCCAACAATCGCGTTTCCCGTCAAGTGCACCCTGTCGGAAGCCCAAATGATGGTGCTCGATATATGTGTCAAAGGTTAGAGTGTTAAGCTACGAAGGCAGATGATTAATAGGAAGGCAAAATGAAAAATTAACCTGTCGCAATCATTTTTGTCGTATTGTGCTACGGTGTACACAAAAATGGAATTTTAACATATTATCTTAATATTCTATCTATCTAAAGTTGTAAACATGAACTAATTCGATATAAGGCCGAGAAATCGTACGATGCTACTTTAAAAATGTTTGGAAATTGATCAAATGATGATAAAACAAATCAATTTTAACCCCCCAATGGTGAAATTGGTTGTCGGAACGCCCGTGATAGCATCAGCAAACCAAAAGAAGGCTCTCTTTTTTATTTCTTCCGAGATGGCCGATTCGGTGCTTCAGAAAGAATGTCTAAAATGGTAAAATGCATAAAAACATTTCCTGCAGACGCAGACACTGAAGCGACTAAAGAACGTGGCGGCGATATGAAATAAAGTGAAACGGAGGGACATTGACAAGAGGAGTCTTTAATGGGAGGGAAGAAATGAAAGGAGCGAACGCACGGATGTCATGCCCCCACTCTTTCTCTCTCTCTCTCTCGGGGGGGAGAGGGAGGGGAGTGGGGAATGAGGCAAAAGAAAGAAGAGGGCTGTGGAAGGGAATGAGACAAGGGTGACTGAGGAAAAGAGAGGACGGATGTGGGGCGAGAGAATGGCTGGGCCGGGTAGTTGCACGGTGGCGTCTTGGCGAAAAACTTCGCCAGGGTACGAGAGTGTGAGGATAACGGCCGAAGGAGGAGAGGGGACGTATAGCGAGGGCAGGGGCCCATGAAAATGACGTCGTAATGGGATGGATTCCGAAATTGTTAAAAGGAGATAGGAGGGAATAGAAAGGCATGCCACCCTTATGAGGATACAGAAGGGTTCCGGAGCGACCCCTCTCGAGGTACAACGCAGGGCGGAATGTGGTTGAGCCATAGAAAACGACCCGTTCTCGGCGCTGCCGTCAAGAGGAGAGGTGTGCACGTCTGATGCGAGACTTCCGAGAAGAAAGAGGATAGGAGAAGGAGGAAAGTGGGCAATACATTAGGGTGTCGTTCTCTCCGGCGGAAAGAAAGAAGTGGATTGAAATGGGCTAGAAAAATAGTCTGGGGGGAGCGGGATATGCGGAGATGGAAAAACTTGGAGGACGGCCCGAAAATTCTGACGAAATGGATTCATAGAGAAAAAAATGAGAGAGAGGTGGAATCGGATGGGAAGTGTAAAAATGGGAGTGTGGAGGAGGTTGAAAAGGTTCAATTCTCTGAGCGGGAGGATTGTTCGAAGGAGGGAGGGTGCATGGGCTACAGATGGAGTGGATTGGAATGGCGATGTTTGGCCAGCGTTGATCGAAAGGTCAGCCCGAAACTCGCAATTTATTTACTTGAAGCAGCTTGAGTTTTTGGCTGATACACAGAATAAAACACAAAATAAACCAATTTCCTTTAGCTAATATTTAGTAGGTGACAATTTCTACTCGTATTTAGATCTCATCTTGAGCTCATTCGTAAATGACCTCCTTTACCATGCTATCTCGATGATTCACCCCAAATCGATCTCTTTCCCTATGTTGTGATGCATTGGATTAGAGACTTTTGATCATATTTGAAATAAATAATATTCATCCATAAGTTGTGCTCAAAAGAAGCAGATAGATCTCCGGGTGTCCCTCATGGAAATTTTTTAGGACCGCTACTATTCTTAATTGTATACGTTTAGGGCTTAAGCTCATACGTTAGTAGCAACCTCGATTATTTACAGACGGCGGGATGGATTACATGGTAATACGGATCCCGGAAGGATGTTGGGTACTCTCAAGGAATTTGGAAAAAATATTGAATTGCTGGAAGGAATGGGGTTTGGAAATGAACGTAAGGAGTGGCTGCATATTCTAGATGAGGTCTTCAAGTGAGAAGTAATGTCGCTCTTTCACTTTCTCATCGCATTTCCCCAATACCCTCTTGACAATGCCTAGCATTCGGTTAGCTTCTCCGCATATCTGTCTAATTTGCTTACCCAAGGAGAGATCATGATTAAGAAAGATAGATAGGTAAATATTCGTTTTTATTTTGGGGCAAGATTGAGAATGTGGAGTCCCTTCTACCAAGGGGGATACTTAGAGATCTTTTACGGATTTTACATTCACTAAGTCGCTATTATTAATGTTATTAGCATTTTTAGGGAGAGAAACCCCGTTTCCAAGTTGATCATAACAAAACATTCAATTCTCAATACAATATCTACCACAAAGTCTGAATATTCTCAAAGTCGTAAGCCATAGCATCTCTATCGGACTGGCTGCCAATACCCCTATACGTTACTGCGTCATTCTAAAAGGTGAATGTTATTTTTGACTGTGCTGGCTAGCTAAGCCATTGATATATCATATGAGAAAATGTGGGTCTATGACGCATGGCATCCTAACAGCCCCCACTGCATGTCCTTGCGGCAGCTGGCGGGGTATCGTGTAGATGCAGATGCATTGTCCAAACGACCTCAAACCATTATAATTCCGTAAGCATTGGAATAATGAAAGCAAAATAGCACGACATGTGAAAAATGCCACATTTCAGTCACCTAGTTATTTCATGGGAAGACTGAACCCTCAAAGTGGGAGAACGTGCGAAGAATTCGCAATCGCCACACCTCAGGTAAGGGCTTTCACGAGTGCCGCCTCGCACCCGCCGAGGGCAGACGCCACCTCCCCACGTCCCACCCCACTACACTCACCGCGTGCAGCACCAACCACCCCCGGCCATGCCCTCTACATTTTGCAGCAACCACTCAACACGGCGGCTCTCATCCTGGCGGCCCCCTGCCCTCACCCTCAGTCCCATTAACGCCCCCTCTGCTCACCTGAAAACATTCTGACCCCCGCACGGCACGCGAAGAGCGTCACTTCTTCACCCTCAGACGCCTAGAGCAAAAGAAGTGTTCTCCTCAAGATTCATTGCTTGTGGAGCCAAGTGAAAACCACGTGAAGGGGTTCCCGAAAAGTGTAACTGAAGAGTTCAGGGGACACTCTTCGTATTTATCCGTACCCAATTTACTCCAATCAACCTTCTACTACGGAAGGCTAAAAAATTAACTCCAGATTTCAATTCATTATCGAGAGAGGATTAAAAAATTTGATAATTTTTTTGTTAAATTTGTAGTTTATTTACACGTACTGAACACCTTTATTTGGTTGTGAACACCGAGAGACCGAATGAAAAATCCCTTCAATCCCTTCATCAAATAATACCATACTCAGAGATTCAGGCTTTATGGTCCATATAATAGTCGGTCCATAAGTTTCTTTCCTTATTTGTATTTTTCAGCAACAAAACGTTAAGGAATATATATATATATATATATATATATATATATATATATATATATAGTCACTTTCTTGGAAAACCGACGAACCTGCACAATAATAGTAGATATTGACGTTTCGACACAACGCCGTCCTCATCAGACACATGTCCTCATCCGAGGACATGTGCAGGAGAAAGGTGAGGGGAGGAGAGGTAAGGGAGCAATAGGTAGCGGACAAGTTGGGGGAGGGGAAATGTTGGCAGCATTGGATGAAATCAGTGGGCTTGGTTCAGCCCGGGGGATTTGAAAGACTGGATAGATATGTGCCGTCTCGCGGGTTCTCACCTATATGCTACTAGCGGAATTGGGAAGGGTTTCAATCACTGAAACGGAGAAGCAGTCATCAAAAGACTGGTCGCGGGATGCAGTATGAGTAGGGATGGGATAATTAAGGAAGGTGAAAGATTCGGTTGAATAGCGGTGGTTATTCATTCGGAGAGAAAGGGTGGTCGTGCATTCGGCCACGTAAAAGGCAGGGCAGAAGTTACAGGAGAGGCGATATATAATGTTTTTAGAGGTGCAGGTGGCTATGGGTTGGGAGTTGGTAATAAGGGACGTAGAAGGTCTTAGGACATGGCAGCATTTACAGCGTGGGTGGTTGCATGGTGCGGACAGGGGTGGGGAAGAGACAGGGGTGCTCGTAGGTGGTTTTATTAACTTGACTTATATCTCGCAAGTTTTATATATATATATATATATATATATATATATATATATATATATATATATATATATATATAATATATATATATATTATACATATATATATAATATATATATTATACATATATATATAATATATATATATTATACATATATATATATATAAATATTAATAATATATATATTATATATATATTATTCTGCTTCACTCTCTTCCCTTCCTATCCCTTTACACGCAAGTTCAAACAACCTATTATTTGACGAATGCTTTTCCCTAAGAGTTCTAGAATCCCTACCCGATTCAGCCACCAATTATGGTGAGCAATTATGAGTGAGTATTATGTGAGAACTCGCGAATCCGCATACATCCTATATTTCCGATCCTTTAAAATTCCCACCCTTAACCGCCATCTTTAATTTCCTTTCCAACAGTCCCTTAACCTTCCGCCCCCCCTCCCCTCCCAGGCACTCTTCCCACAAAATCTCTGTCTGACCTTAAGAAGGCCTCGGAGTAGGCCGAAAGCTTAAATCATCTACAGTGTGAGTGTCCTTTTACGTGTTATCTGTTTTATTCTGTGTTCTATTGTTCCGTCAAAAAGTTATATATATAATATTATTAGGTAATCTACCGTTTAAGGTAGGTTTTTCGATGGACAGAACTATCAAATAAACATTTTGTGACTCCCCACCTATCAAACTAATCTATATCAGGTCCCTCTTCATCTCGGTGTACTTCTTTCCTCCCTTCATCCCGTCCAACATCTCTATCCAGTTCCTGCTCTTACCTCGCTTGCCCAACATTCTCCCCTCTATTACTTTCTTCAACATTCCACTACCGCTCAATACGCCTTTCATCCATTTTTCCTGCCTCCATAGGATTTCTCTCAACAAACCCCCCTCCTCACCCACCATTTCCAGTTCTTTCTCATTTGTTTTCCTTTTGGTCCATTTCACCTTTTCCATTCTTCTCCACACCCACATTTCAAAAGCCTCCAGTCTACGTCTCTCCTGCTTCAGCGGCCACGTTTCCGCGCCGAACATAGCTACGCTCCATATCAGAGTTTTTACGAGTCTTTTCTTAACATCCCTACTGAACGTCCCCGTCATCAACTCCCTCCTCCTTGAGAAAGCCTCCTTGCCTAGCGCAATTCTTCTCCTTACGTCCCTACCACTTTGACCATATTGGTCAAAAACACTTCCGAGATATGTAAACTGTTCCACCTGCTCTATTTTTCCCCGCCTATTTTAATATTTAGCTTGTCTTTTTTCTTTCTGGAAAATCGCATAACTTTTGTTTTATTAATATTGATTCTCATCCCATATCTATCGATTTTCAAATCACTCAGCAATGCTTGCAACCCATTGGCTCACTAACAAACCTAAGCCTGGTCATCAGCAAACCTAACCAAACGAATGAATCGTACGAATCCCCCTCCGACTTTCTTTCCTACCTCCAGTTCTTCCCATGCCTCTTTAATCATTTCCTCCACATATACGTTGAACAGCACTGGAGACAACGGGCAACCCTGCCTTACCCCTCTTCCTAACACTGCCCATCCGGACTCTCCGTTCCCCATTCGCACCTGAGCAGTCTGAGACATGTACAGGTTGTGGATCAGTCTCCTGTCCCTCCAATCCATTCCTATTTTCTGCAATAAACGCATTAATTTTTCCCAATTCACTGGTCGCAGATTTCAGTGTAAGAGTATCGTTTCTCGATAGCTGGACGTGCCTCTGTTTACCGGGTGTCTGGTTTCGCCGGCGACCGAGGCGTCGGCCGCCGGGTTTTGTGAGTGAGCGGCACTGCCGGACTCTTTCGGAAATCGAGGTTCCGATCGTGTTTTGTTTCGAGCGGCGGTTGACCGCCTAGTTCTTCCAGAAGGGTGAAGTTTGACTCTCAACTTTCTTCCGCCGGGAAGACTGTGCCTTCGTTTTGTTTACTGGTTCATAACTGACCTTGACTGCTAGCTTAGGCTCCTTTTTGTTTTGCTACCGCCAGGTGCGAGTAGCGGGGAGGGAGTGTACACGAGTGATTGTTTTTTTTTCTCTCTCTTTGGAGTGGTTGTCCACTTGGCCCGCTCTCCTTTCTTTAAAGCAGGCGCGCTCAGTTTGATCATTTTTCAAAATGGTCATACGTCGCGTAAACACGCTCGCCTTGCAAGTTGACGAGAAGGTGAAACCCCTTACTCCTTTGAAGGTCCTCTCTTCACACTAGAGTCGCTGGGCTTCAAACCCGAAGAGATAGTGGCGATCCAATTTGAATACAATCGACATTTGATATTCCTGAAGTTAGCAAACGAAGCTGCAATAACTAGGATTTTAGAGAATACTCCGCGTAAACTACCGTTTCCGTCTTTAAGGGATCAGAGGACGACGATAACTATTGACGAAACCTCGGGCAGCCCGTGTAATGTCAGGATTCTTTGTCTCCCCATGGAGACCCCATTGGAAGACATAACAAGCGAGCTCCAACGTTTTGGTTAAATCCATCGCTCGTGGGATAACCGGTGGGAGAGAGAAAAGATGGCGCGGGTGCTCACTGGCACCAATGTTGTGCGGATGACGGTCGAGAGAAATATCCCCTCGTATCTCCACATCGGCGGAAACCGGGCCATTATCATCTATGAGGGTCAACGTCGCACTTGCGCCCGCTGCAACCAAGAAGGCCACGAGCGCAAGACCTGCCCTCGGAACCAGGGAGGGAAGAGGTATGCGGAGGCAATGGTCATGGCCTCCACCTCGAGCACCACCGAGGAGATGGACGAGCCCGAGGTGGCTGTGAAGGAGAGGGCACGGTCCCTGCTTCTTATCGAGGGTGCGACCCCCGCTGATCCCGCCGACTCCCCACATACCCCTTCACTAATAGAAAAAAATCAGAGGGAGCGAAAGTCGTCGAATGAAGAAAGCGATGCGAAAAACAAGAAATCAGACGACACTGAACTCCTGAGTTCAAACCTTGATCTAGTTGCAGCCCATACCTGCTCGCCCACTCTCCCACAACCGCCGGCCTCTGTCCTTGTGACCCCGTCAAGGGAGGATGGATCATCCTTCGTCCCTCTTTCCCGCGGCCACGCCACCGATACCCTCCACCTACAATCCCTGCATCACGGGCTTCCAGCTCCCCGACAACCAATAGTGACAGATTCATTGGATTGTGAATGGCCCCCTACCCCAACGGCTGGCCCCCCGATCCCGTTCTCACGGACACTCGATCAAGATGTCGTCGGTCTTCCCAGGGAACCTCTAGAGGCGGACCGAGTCGAACCATCCTCCTTGATTACTGCCGACGGGGTCCCTTCGGCAGATGACCCCCAGTCCGCCACCCCGGCCCCTCCAGAGGGCACCTCCCGGCCCGAGACGGGCCCCAGCTGTGCTCGCTCGAGGAGGCCCCCCCGTGGAACGCTGCCGAACAACCCGCTCTTCGTGGAGACCACGGCTGGCTCTTCCTCTTCGGACGAGGTCGGGAGGGAGGGATGTGGCAACAGCTCGCGACCTCGATCGTTGACTCGTCGGACGAAGCGTCGCGGGAAACGGCGAAGTACTCGTCGCGCGGGTTCAAGCCGCGACCGGAGCGACGTAAGCCACGACCAAAACTCTGGTAAGTGATGTCCGGTACCCATAGATGCCCTATCGCTTCACCAATGAATGTCATTTCGCTGAATATTGCCGGCGTTTACAGTCACTTAAAAATTGCAGTCCTCCAACGTTTTCTCCGCGATCTCAGGGCTGATGTAATCCTCCTTCAAGAGGTAAAGGAGGACATAGTCTGGGATGCGAACACTTTTCAGGCTATCGGCAATTTCGCCGATTGTCATTCTCGCACCAACACCCTAGTCCGAAATGGAATTCCATTCTCTCATGTTCGCCGCCACGCCTCGGGTCGAATAACGTCTGTTATCGTGAATGGGATTCACATAATCAATTTTTACGCTCCCTCTGGCGAGTGTGCGAGGGCAGAGCGCGAAACATGTTTTAATGAACTTCTCCTCCCCTGCCTTTATTCCTTCTCGGGGAAGGCCATTTTGGGTGGGGACTTGAACTCCATTTACCGCCGAGAGGATAATGCCTCGAACAGGGATAGAATGACATACTACCCAAGCCGAGCACTCTCACTGATGCTTGACTCAATTGGAGCGATTGACGCAGTGCGTTCTTTCTGCGCCGGTCCCGCCCCCTTCACGCGATCAGGACATAACTGTCGGACGCGGATCGACTACCTCTTCCTCTCGGCATCACTTAAGAATGATGTTCAGAGAGTGGACACCCTCTCAGTGTCCTTCTCTGATCACTGTGCGCTGATCATGAGTGTTACATGCCCGGATACAACCCCCGCCGCGCGTGCCCACCGCTGCGGCGCCGTGTGGCGCATGGACCTCCGCGTGCTGGAGGACGCCACTCGCCGCGACTCCATCCGTAGCCGGGTGTGTGAACTGATCGCGGCATTACGTCCTGGTGCAGACCTCGCGGTATGGTGGGACGAAGTTTTCAAACCCCGAATTGTCACACACATCAAAAGGCAAGCTTTAGAGTGGCGTAGAGAAAAAAATTACACCATCTACTTCTACCGCCGGGCGCTGGAGGAGCTCCTGCGTAAGGATGTTGCGCCGGAGGATTTCCACGCCCAAGTGCCGTCACTTAAAAAAATTATACTTGGCCATGAACTTCAAAAATACGCTCCCCAAAAATGGCAAAAAGAATTAGAGATAGATATAGGGGGGCCCCTTACGCTATCCGATCTTCGGCGCTCGGTGAAATCCAACTCCGCCTCCGTCACAGACAGAATCCCTGTCAGAGAATCTGCCACCGGCGACACCGACCTCCTTATGGAAGCGACCCGGCACTTTAAAAATATTTTTAACAGGTATCCTCGGTGGAAGGAGGGAGACACATCCCCTCTTCCCCCTCTCCCTATGCTGTTCTCAACCCAAAAAGCGGATCTAGGTCGAGACATAAGTTCAGACGAACTGGACTGCGTGTCCTCCGTGTTCCCAAAGGGCAAAGCACCCGGCTTGGACGGCCAACCCTTTGAATTTTATTTCGCGTACTGGGATGCTCTTAAACCTATTTTAACCTGACTCTTTAATCTCATTTTAAGTAGCGGCTCCCTGACTGCAAGTCAGCGGACCGCCGCGCCGTGATACCCCTTATACCAAAGATTACGCGGCCCAAGTCGTTCAACGACTTCCGTCCAATCGCCCTTTTAAATGCCGATTATAAGATATTGGCACAAGTCTTGCGCTATAGAATGACGGCTGTTGCCGACATCGTCCTCTCTCCATCCCAGTACGCCGTGTCGAAAACGCGAAACATTTTCGAAGCCGCACTGCTAATTGGCGACGTCATTTTTTCCTCACCCTTGTATGGCGATAGTTTTCTAGCAGTGCTTGGAATTGACCTTGCGAAAGTATTTGATCTGGTCAGGATCGAATGGATTGTAACCGTGCTCAAGACATTGGCCTTCCCCGAGCACTTTTTACGTGCCGTTTTAACGATGTACACCGGTAAATCTTCTAGAATTAGAATAAAGAATGCCACCTCATCCCACATTCCCGTCTGTAACTCCGTCCGGCAGGGCTGCCCGTTGTCAATGCTGCTTTTTGCTTTTTCCATAGACCCCCTACTCAGGCGACTTCAGAGCAGTGGAATCGGGATACGCCGTCACAGCTCCGTCTGCCTGGGCGTCGCATACGCTGACGACATAACCCTTTTCATAAACGACCCGTCCCACATGGCTCTCGCCCACGACATTTTAAAGTCATACGAGCAGGGTGGTCTCTTCCTCAACGGTCGGAAATCCAGGTTTCTCCTGCTGAGGGGAAGCCCGCCACCGACCTCCATCGGTTGGTCAGAGTCGCCCTCCCTCAATATCCTAGGGTTCTGGTGGGAGAAGGAGTTGGCTCCCACGATTGAGCGGAACTGGGGAGTTATAGACCGCCATATAAAATGGAGTTTTGGGAAATTTTCACTACCTTCCCTCCCGATTGTGACCCGCGTCCGCCTCCTGAACCAGATTGTCTTCGCGAGGCTTGGGATGTGGCCCATTTGTGGCCCTTACCCCTAAATACAATGCATACTTCATTAAAGCGACTAACCAAATGATCTGGAATGGCTACGTAAGAAAGTGTCCCACAACCAGCTCTATGGCCCTTTTGAGCTAGGTGGGCTCAATTTAACGGATACAGCTCTAAAAGCAAAGGTGTTTTATGCGATGCTCGGGCTGCGCGTCCTTGGGGGTGACGATGCGTGGCGAAAGGCACTCCTCAGGGACGCGTGGCAGGCACTCGCGCAAGACGAATGCCACCGGAGGGCTTTTGAAGAAACGAAAAAGGTCGCCTCACTCCTGAGAGATGGAGAAACAATTACGGTCAAGACCCTGTATCTCAGAGCGCTCGCCGAGCAGGGAAAAATGACATCCAAAACGACATTACCTTGAAAAAACTGGGCAACCAGCAGAGTGAACGACAAGGCGCGTAGTCAAATGTTCAACCTAATCGCGAACTTGGTCATGACGAGGGAAGTGAGGCACCACCTACGTTTAGCTGATTCGCCCCTTTGTCCGTCATGCCGTCGAATAGACAACGCCGCGCATCTGATTGTAGGCTGCGGCGAATAACTCAGAGAATGGGAAGCCCTGAAAAAGATATATAAAACCTGGGACATGTTCGGCGGTGGTGTCATTACAGGCATAAATCTGATCACCCTGAACTTTCGGCTCTTTCCGAGTTTCAAAACTCTAATTATGACTACTTTAATCGTGGAGTTCATACAATTAAGAACAGCGAAAAAAAATTCCGCAAAAGGTATGCAAGCAATGGTGGAACGGATGTGGCTGCCCACGGTGCCGGACACACTTCGCCAGTGGTTGAAGAGTTGTTTCACAGAATGTGTTTAAAACTAATCGATAACCCTCACCATATATAATGTATATCTTGTGAACCTAGCCTCATAGTAGTGTAATAATATGTATGTTTGTATATGTTTTTTTCTATGTTTATTTATATATATATATATATATATATATATATATATATATATATATATATATATATATATATATATATATATGTGTATAACGATGTGTATTATCGTAATATATTTATGCATATATTCATAAGGAAAAAGATTATTCTGTAACCAAAATCTATAAGCTGTTATTATGTACAATGTAAACACTTGCTGTGTAACGTATGAACTGAACCGAATAAAAATTAATTGAATCATAGCTCAGGTGGTTTAGAGCATCAGCTCGGCAAGGGGAGAGATCCGGTGTTCAAGTCCTGGTCGAGGAAAATATTTTTACATTCGTGATCTGCTCATATCCGCCATCCCCATCTCTCTTGTGTTCGTCCTTTATATGTGTTCCTTTACCATTTTCCTTATCTCTATTTCATTGTGAATGAATATATATATATATATGAATAATATATATATATATATATATATATATATATATATATATATATATATATATATATATATATGAAACTCTTTTGTGTGTTTTGGTTTCTGTGTTTGCTGTGACTATTTAGTGAGTTTCATTGTGCACGTTCGTGGTTTTTCCGGGAAAGTGAATATATATATATATATATATATATATATATATATATATATATATATATATATATATATATATATATATATATATATATAGATAATGTGGAAGCACTCACGAGAGCAATATAACTTTTGGACGGCACAATAGAACACAGAATAAAGCAGATAACACGTAAAAGAACACTCACATTGTAGATTATTTGAGCTTTCGGCCTACTCCGAGGCCTTCTTCAGGTCAGACGGTAAATTAAATCAAACTCATGACTCTCTAGACCTAAAAACGTCTATGGTGTTGCACCTTTTTTATCAATACACCAGTGTGTCAATGGGCAAGGAAATGTGACCGGAGGACCACTAAAGACTGAACTTACAGAGGGCATGGAATGATATTCATCATCATGATGAAAATCATAGTGAAGAGATAAACGGCAGTTCTCGCCAAAATGAAATGCGGCGGATAATTGAGATATTAAAAAATGTAAAAGTAAAAACAATGTCGAAAATTTATAAAATAGATTTTTCACCTACAAAGTAACCCTTTCCATCGCCATATAGTATTTTTCAAATTGGTGGACATGAAACGAATGAGGATTGGGAGAGATTGTGAGTTCCTCCTCCCTCCTTCCTCCTCAGCTATCTTCCAAAGTCAGGTGCCTCACAACATGCAAAAATTAAGCAGGTAATCAATTCCAAGAAACGCAAATGTCTCGTTTTGTGTATTCACATTATATCTACCCCTCTAAATATGCTTGATGCCATTGCTGCATTAATTGAACTCATTGGGATTCTATGCTAATGCAAACAATCTCGTTAATTTTTCAGCCGATACTTTTATTCACATTTTGCGAAGGTTCACGGGTTCACATTTTCCTTTAATTTTTTCTTTATTCCGCTTTTCTCAGCCCTCAGCTTTCTCCCCTCAAATTTCCTTTACCCTCCGCAGTTTCCGCCGCCCCTTTTCCACCCTCCTCCTCCTCCGTGGACGACCCTCCCGGCCTCTTATATTTATCTTCTACGAGCACCTCTATTATCCCATTCCCTCGGCCTTCCTCCTTCTCACTCAGTACTCCTTCGTTTATGCCGCGTTGTACATCTCTTCGGCGAAACCAGGTCTTCGCGAAACCTGCCCGCCATCTCATTACGCAGAAACCTCACTTGATGGCTCTCTGGTGTCTACGCCTCCCGTCACTCCTTTGCATTCGAGTCTTTGGTACGGCGCTCACTCCTCCCAATCCACCTTCAATCTTGAAAGGAGGTGTGGTTTTGCAGAGGCTTCGTATTAGGGAAGAGTATAGCATTATTGAGGATTTTGCATACCTTGCAAAAAACCCCTAGAGCGACGTATCTTCACATCTTTTTTAACATTCCGTTTAACCAAGCAGTTGTACGTCGTCAAACGCAGCCCAATCTTTTTTTTTGTCTTCTTGATCAATAGCTAAAATTACCCTTTATTATAACACATACATTACATATATATATATATATATATATATATATATATATATATATATATATATATATATATATATATATATATATATATATATATATATATGTATGTATGTATACACACACCCAAAGCCGCACATATTTCCGATGGCTTGCGGGAAGTAATGTATGTGTTATAATAAAGGGTAATGTATATATATATATATATATATATATATATATATATATATATATATATATATATTGAAAAATTAGGGAACATAAGAGTTAATACTTAACTATTACGTTTCTCTAATAATTCCTCTGATAATTTGTGTGTGAATATTATAAATTTTACGTTCTTAGTCCGTTCCTTTTCATATTTTCCTGCCTATTTCTTTACTGTGCCAAGTATTTCCCTTTGATAAATGAATCTTTTAGCTTAATATAATACCACGCATTGTTTTGAAGTATTTAAGCATTTCACACACGATTCCAGACAATAATATTGCGACAGCTGAAGACAAAGGCTGTGGGACGATTCTAAATAAGATTTTGATTTAAGATTTATCAATACTTAATCAATGCATTAAACCACAGCCATATTTAAAATGGTAAACAGCAACAGATTATCAAAAGGTACCAGGAGGATTTATCAACATTTGCACTATACTCCGAAATCCGTCTCAAAGGCGAGGAGAGTTCTGCTATGTACCCGTGAAATATAGTACAAATACATGCAAAACTAACACACACATGCCAATTTACACTCATCTGGACGTATATATTCATACAAGCCTATTTTAACTTACAAACATTCAAATATTTACGAGTACACTAGCAACTAACAAACATTAACACGAACACCTATAAACGTACCAGATGTCTACGCAGCGTTCAGTCTTGTCCTCGCTCGTTAATCGAAAGTCTTTACTATGTTAATAATGATTTTGATTTATTATTATGATAATTTCATATCTAATCTCTCAATATTAAATAAATAATTCAGGCAGAAAATGTGACACAGCGCTGTCGACAGTGAACCACGTGACGCGTCCCCCTCTCAGGGAGGGACGATGGATGGAAAGAGGATGTGAAAATGCAACAAAGCAGAATAGGAAGTGTTGTAACATGCACCACATTAATTCTACATCAGCCCCATGCAACAACTACTCCACACTTCAACCAAACTGCCAGGGGAACTTTAGGTATGCTTCAACCTTAAAAATAAATTATAATAGCTCTAAATACTTAAACAAATATTCCATTCAACTACCTTCACCCTGTACCTACCTCAAATATGGTGAGAAGTACCTTGAAATGATTTACGATTGGTACTTTAGATCATTGGCGGAAGTGAGGAGTCCCGCCCTCTCGGGGGAGAGTCGGTGGCGCCCCTCCCACCGCGTCCGACGCACTACTGCCATCCTAATTCCGCCATTCTCCCTCTCGAACCCTCCCCCCATTACTTCCGCTCCCTAATCCCTACCCTCCCACCTCCATCCCTTCCAACATTTCGATCCCACCCACCCCCCTCCGCGACGGACGGACCCAAGGATGCGATACCCGCAGCGGACTCGCTCAACAAACTCATTCCATCCCTTTCCGTAATCCCTTCCAAATCTTTCGAAACGGGATCCGATTGGTCTTAATGCCGAAGAGAGGACGCCCCAGGGTATAAGGAGTGAAGGGATGGGTTGGGGAGATACTGGAGGAGGGGGGGGGAGGAAAAACGGGAAGGATTTCAGGGTGAACACAGGGGAGGGGGGTTCACAGAGTGAGGGGAAGTTAGATCGAAGGGCAGGGTGGGAGAGGGGTGGATCTGAGTGCGTGTGTGCCCATGCATGCGTGCGTGCTCTTTGTGTGCACGCTGCTGTAGGTCCAGCGGGTTCGGGGGAGAGATCAGAAGATCGGGCGGTTGGGAGGGTTGGCGGAAAGTGTGCCAGGAATCGCGATCCACTCACTCCGAGGAGGAGAGAGGAGGGGGCACGGTGGGAGGGGACTCTAGGGCCATGATGCCCG
Source organism: Hetaerina titia (assembly GCA_037158775.1). Lineage (NCBI taxonomy): Eukaryota > Metazoa > Arthropoda > Insecta > Odonata > Calopterygidae > Hetaerina > Hetaerina titia. The sequence continues at coordinate 108,103,333 of CM073773.1, read as the reverse complement.
ACGGTTGGACTTTTATCGCCAAAGTCAGGGGTTCGCACCGCAGAACTCGCCAATTTGTGTCTATTTCATTCTAAGAAGATCCTCACCAATTCAGTTCACATAAGAATTGCGTATTGAGGTGCGTACCCCACGACCTGGGAATGAGAAAGGTGCTGACGGAGGCGCTAGGATCTGCGAGGGGAAGTTAGGGGTGTATGGCATCCATCTCGACGGAAATGAAATTACCCCAGCGGGTGAAAGTATGATAGTGATTGAATTCAAAATCAAACTGAACGAAAAGAAATGGATCGCGATAACGTCAAGATTTCATCGATAATGATACAATTTCTCGTATTTTTTCACATCCCAGACGATTCCGTCTCATATGCTCCAAAACGATTATTCCTACGTCTGAATGTAATGAGAAAACATTTTACGCAGTAATGTAAGACGATTCCGAAGAAAAAGGAGTAAAAATCACATATTTTGGGCATAGTTAGCCGAATGATGGTAAATGTTTTACCGATCAATCCCTAAGTTTACTTACCATTTTCATGCTTGACTTAAATATATTTCATTTAGAACTGAAGAAAACAAGATAAAAAATATGTATATACCGTGATACCCAGGAGGTATTAGACCCATCGATTCATGTATCATCACACAACAGAAAAGATATATGCACTCAAATGCATCTCATCCTTAGGACTCTTTTATATACCTACGTATGCACCGAAATAAATACATCAAGAGAGCATCCTGAATGTGTCACATATCCCTTGGGCCAATTTTTCATCCACTTGCACCAAATACTCACTCCCGCTCGAGGAATCATATTGAAATCGTAAGACAATCGTATGGGAAACTACAGCACTTTTAAGTAAAGTTTTTTTCTTCAATATATGAAGAAATTGAATAGCGTTAAAATAAAGCTTTATAAATACACATGACAAATAAACTTAAATACGACATAGTCTTTACCGGGGCGCAGCACCATCAGGCTTTAAAAAACCTAAAAACATTTCTTTTGTTAATTACTCGAGCCTACTGCTATGATACGAAACCATAATATTTTATTAATATTTTTTTCTGCTTAAACTAGGCGACTTGACGAATATATACAGTAAAAAAGTAAATAGGAGCCTGAATAAAGATTCCACCAAATAAAGACTTTGGAGATAGGAAGCTCTTGCCCTTAATTACGGTGAGGGTAAGAAACACTACAGTAAATATGCATTCCAAGTCCTATTGTGAGATTCTCTCTGAATTTTGAGGAAGGAGGATCCGACACGAGTTGCAATACGCTCGACCTTGCCCTCGGGCATCATGCGGCACGAAAATTCCAGTGGCTCCAATGATAGATTTTGCCTTTATTTGTGCCATCTGATTTACCAATAGGTTCCAGATCAGACGCATATCCCATTAGTTTAATCTTTTAACCCAAAATACTCCTCCCTTCAAATTTTGGGGGTGAATAAATTTTAGAAGTATAAAGAGTGATCAATAGTTTTAATTCCCATCGCAACATAAGGAGAGTTATAAATGGAGTGGATTTCAATCTTTCCCTCATAGACTGGAACAACTATAGTTCTATAGGAGGTGGTGGGGACTACGAGTCATGCTAGTCAGTACTTCTTCGGTCCCACAAGCTGCCGTAAGGGTGTGAGACAGGAACTGTTAGGTCACCATCACCTGCATGCTGAATCCTAATCATGACACCTCTACAAAAATACCATTCTGACCATGCATTGGATGATAGCTAATCACAAGAAGGAATAATTTAATATGCGAGAATATTTTATTATAATGTACGTATATTCAATTCATGCGGGAGGAGTGTTAAAAAGATGCATTTATTGAAAAAAATACATGCAGGATATTGAAAAGTAAAAAAATGTATATACTATTAATACTAATTATCTCCATCACACCTGCGATAATTCTAAAGTATTTTTATCTCTATTGGTATGAAGAAAGAATGGCATTTTTAATATAACCATTCCACTATCTATCTCTCTTTCTTTCCCCACGTGATATAATCTACTTTAGTAAGTTAAGGTTTGTAATAGAAGGTCTTTTCCAAAAATAAGTGGAATGAATCTAGGGAAAAAATGTATTGCAGATCAAAGCACAAATTGATAAAATCCATCATAATAGCACCCTTATGCATCGACACACCAAGGCCAGTGCCTCCGCCAGTTGTGGTGCGCCTCCTTTAAAGTATCAACAAAACCCTCGTTCAGGCACCTCGTCATGGCCTCTTTGACATAATCCATTGGTTCAAAATGGTATTCAAAGGGGTTTTACTTACGTCATACTTAACGTATACGTCGTCGTAATCGCTCATGCGAGATCCAAATAGGATTAATCACACATGAATTTTCAATGAATTAATTTTTTTTCCTTAATTAGGGGTGGTACTCTAACACCCCATGCCACACGCTATTGCGGCGGATTGCGGGTTATTACGTAGATGTAAATGTAGAATTACTTTTGTCGGGTGAAAGTGGTAGGCAAGTGGATGCAATCTTTTTATAATTTCAAAAGGCATTTGATAAGGTTCCCCATGATAAAAATTCATTAATTAAAGGTCGCAGCTATAAAAAAGAGTGCAATAAATTGGGTTGAAGACTTCTTTCAGAGCGGTAACAGAGAGTAGTTCTTGACGACGATAGCTTCGGCAGCGTAGAAGTCACCTCGGGGGTACCTCAGGGAAGTGTAATCGGGCCGTTTATTTTATTGATTTTTGTAAACAATTTGACCCGCGAAGTGAAAAGTAAGACCAGGAGGTTGCGAATGATACGGTGATTTATCGGGAGACATCTGGAGATGAGGATCGCTAAATTCTAGCAGAGGATATAGATTGCATTACTAAATGTTGTTCAAAATGGGGATTTTCATTACACCTTAGTAGATTTTCTATGGTAAATTTCTTTCAAGGATCAATGGGATTTATTTACAAATTAGCAGTAGTTGACCTAGAAGTAGTTGATATAACAATATATCTAGGTGTTACAATCACTAAAGACTTAACTCGGGGGACCTCCATCCGTAAAATCTGCGGGCAAACATATAAACATTTGGGATTTATTAGACAAATTATAGACAGAGTCGAATCCAAGGTCAAGGAGCGTTGTTACCACGCTCTTGTAAAGCCTTATTTAGAATATGCACGTAGTGACCTCATTCTCTCTCTGGCCCTCTACCTGTGCTCTACACGTGCTTTCAGGTCGCTCCGGAGAACCGGTTTGACCCACCAGTCTGCCTGCCATCCTGCAGTTTGGTGCTTTTGAATTGAGTGAAGTGTAGTGTAGATACAACGTATACATTGTTTACTCTATATAGTTTTTATTATGTTTGCTGTAAGTTATTCTTTGTGTATTGTACGAGGGTCATCCGGAAAGTAGTACCCGTTCGTGCCGCATGAAGTGCTGACGACGCGAGTAGCCGCTGGACGAGGTCAGATAGCTTCAGTGGCTTGTCTGCCTTCTCTGAGCCAAGTTGCGTGACGCTAGCATTGCCTGTGTTGTTTCTGTGATTGTTTACAATGTTTAAAAAAATTGAGAACGCCGCCAGTTGTGAAGTGAGGGCAGTGATTAAATTCCTCAATCAAGAAACGTTCGCCCATGTGATATTCATCGCCAATTAAAGGAGGTGTATGGAGACAATGTAATGGACGAGTCGTCTGTTCGACGGTGGTGTCGCAACTTCAACATGGGGAGGGGGAACACACACGACGATGAGCGTTCGGGGAGACCGTCTGTCATTACAGACCAACTGGTGAGCTCAGTTTGCGAATTCGTGAGGAACGATCGGCGCGTCACAATTGATGACATCTGTGAGCATTTTCCCAATGTTTCTCGAACAATTGTTCATGAAATTGTTAAACACCATCTGCATTATGCAAAAATTTGTGCAAGATGGGTCCCTCGCATGCTTACAGATGAGCACAAAACCAAGCGTATGGCTGCAGCACTGACGTTTTTGGGACGTTATTCTGATGAAGGAGACTCTTTCTTGACTCGCATAATTACTGGTGACGAAACATGGGTTTGTTATGCATCACCTGAGAGTAAACGACAGTCAATGGAGTGGCATCATGCTCATTCACCAAACAAACCAAAAAAATTCAAGACAGTTCTGTCCACCAGGAAACTCATGGCAACCATTTTCTGGGATCGACGAGGTGTATTGCTTATTGATTTTATGGCCCGTGGAGACACTATTAATGCCAATGCGTATTGTGAAACATTAAAGAAATTACGGCGGGCAATACAAAATCGGCGGCGAGGTCTATTGTCTACTGGTGTCATTCTCGTTCATGACAATGCCAGGCCTCATGCAGCTGGGATAACACAAAAACTTTTGCAGCAATTCAAATGGGAAACTTTCGACCATCCACCGTATAGCCCGGACTTGGCCCCTTCAGATTTTCATCTCTTTACAAAGCTTAAAGACTTTTTGGCAGGAAAAAGATTTGACAGCGATGAAGAACTTAAAGAAGGAGTGACCCTGTATCTCAATGAGCTGGCGGCGAAGGACTATGCAGCAGGAATACAGAAACTTGTCACACGTTATGACAAATGCCTTAATTTGCTTGGAGATTATGTTGAGAAGTAGTTTAAAGTATCCTCTTTCAAATAAAATTTTTTATGTTTGTTAATATTTACTTTTGTGTCTTTATTTCACGAACGGGTACTACTTTCCGGATGACCCTCGTAGTAGCAGTTAATATTAGCAGAGTTTAATGTTTTTGCCATTCAACCCTGTTTTCTTATTGGTGAGTGCTTTCTTTTTTACTATCTTGCTTCCCCTTTGAATGTAAGACCTTATTCCAGCATTGATTTATTCGCTTAGACTTCAGATTCCATTCCAAAGTGTATCATATATGAGTGAGTTAAATTGATATTTCCCCTTTTAGATGATTTTAGCATAGTGTATTCCGATTAGCTTTTGTTGGCAACTTGTTTGTTTAATTAGGACGGATTCACCTAGATACCGTAACCATGCTCAAAGCCACTGGCGAATGCGCGGCTTTTAGGGCTCGTATCGTGATGTTGGATAGGGTGGGGGAGCATCGATCGGAGATCGTGGCGGAGGGTTTCCCTCAGAAAGGATGGAGCTCGGGCTTGGAATACGAAAACCCGCCACGGCCATTGGGATGTACGGGTTCGTCCAAATGCTACACGTCACTGTGCGATTAGAGATCTACCTGTGTCCCTTCTCTAAATGAAGGAGTGTCTTACGCCCGTAGGTCAGACGATTGGAGGGTGGTATCTCGGGGCGAGGAGAAGGTAACGCTGTGGCGAGGATTGGACTCTGCGGAGGCAGGTTCCATCCGCATCTTCAACAGGCACCAGGTGCTGTCAGATTACAGCACCAACGTACATGCAGCTCTTTCTCCTACTCCGAGGGTACTGGCCAGCGTAAGACATCAGCGCTCGGGAAGGGAGGGAAACTTTATTATAGGATTCTTGTTGTCCCGGTGTATACCAGGAGGTGGGATAACCCAGGCGACGGTCAGTAATACAGGTTCCTCAAAGCTACTCATTGTGACTCATGTGGGGACAAACGACGCCTTGAGACGTGGATCTGTAGAGATTCTCTGCTACTTTAAGGAGACGAACTCGGAGGTTGCACGTTATTGGATAAAGGTCTTATTGCATCCTAAGGTGCCGATATTTGTTGAATTATAGCATATGTAATTGCATTCGTGTAAAATAATAGGATGTATCTAACAATGTATGCACCACTGTGGATTTGGGTTTGCATGTATGTGTTGGTTTTTAAAGCGGTTTTTCTTTTTTCTCTTTTTCGGGCGGTGACCTAACACCCCCCGCCACACGCCCTTGCGGCGGCTTTCAGGGTATTATGTAGATGTAGATAGGGTGAAACGAGTCGAGGTGGAGTTGAAGGTCCCAATTAAATATATTGCTCCTATGTTAGGGAAATTCAGGGTAAATGTCGAACTGCACATTTTTGAAGACGGAAAACGGAGACATTATGACAGACAGCGAGAAAAAGGACAATGTTTTACGCAGGTTTTTACAGAGAGTCTACAACAAAGATACAAACGCACCAAATAACCCTCAACACACATCCGGGGAATACATGAGCAATGCAACACTGACCAAGAAGGGAATAGAACATCTCCGTAGTTTAAAAGCAAATAAATCACCTGCCCGGAATAAATACAGAGCCTCACCCAAAAGTAGTAGGACTGATTTTTTTTAAAGAATTTTATTGACAATATACTCACATTGACTTAATAATGTTCAAAGTATGCTCCTTGAGCTGCTACACACTTAGTATAACGTTGCTCCCATTCCCTGTACGCCCGCTGGAAATTTTCTTTGGGGATGCCGTTGATGACCCTCGTCGAAGCTTCTTGAACGACCTTTATCGGGTCAAAACGTCGTCCCTTGAGGTATCTTTTTATCAGGGGAAGAAGAAGAAGTCCGGTAGTGCCAGATCGGGAGAGAAAGGGTGGGTGCGGTAACGTGACAACGCCGTATTTGGCCAGGAGCTGTCTGAAGACGAGCGCGCCATGGCACGGCACGTTGTCATGAGGAAGCACCCAGAAGTTTGCGATGGCCGGTCGGACTCTTTCCACGCGTTCTCGGAGGCGGGTGAGCACCTGCACGTAAAAGTTTGCATTCACAGTCTCCCCTGGAGGACAAACTCCTTGTGAACCACTCCATGACGGTCGAAAAACACAATCAACATCGTTTTGATTTTTGATTTGCTCATGCGAGCCTTTTTCTGGACGTGGGGACGCGGAAGTGTGCCATTCCGCGGATTGTCTTTTCGTTTCGGGGTCATATTGAAAAAACCCATTTTTTCATCACCAGTTATCACATTGTCCAAACAATTTTCATCTCGGTGCAAATTGGCTATCACTTCTTCGGAAATGCGCACACGCGTTGCCTGTTGGTCGACACTTAGAATTTTCGGCACCATCTTGGCGTACACCTTGCGCATGGCCAAATCCTGTAAAATAATGCGTTGGACGTTGGATGCAGACAGACGCAACTGGTCTGCAATTTCTTCACTGGTTAAGCGTCGGTCTGTGTTCAGCAGTGTCCTCACTCTGTCCACATTTGTGTCGGTTCTTGCCGTCCACGGCCGTCCGGAGCGATGGTCGTCTTCAACGAGCTCCCTACCCTCTTTAAACAACTTGGGCCACTGTTGGAACGGCTTAAGGAAGTGTCCCCATAAGCCTGCTTGATCATATCGAGGGCCTCAGTTGCCGTCTTCCCGAGTTTCGCACAAAACTTCACGGAATAACGTTGCTCTAAAATTCAGATTCATTTTGTTTTCGACGCGGACAAAAACCTTGCCTCACTAAAAACGGTGTCCTCATTCAACTACAGCCTGCAGGTGACTGAGTTTGGTGTCTGTCTATTGCTAAGAGCCCCCTCCACCTTACTCTGCCAGACAGACCCCCCTCCACTGCTTCGTTCGCGCCAGAGAAAATCAGTCCTACCACTTTTGGGTACGTCCCTGTACCTGCTAGAATACTTCAGGAATTAGATAAAGACATTGTCCCATTATTAGAAATTGTTGTTCTAAAATCGATAGAAGAAAGTTAGTCCATCTATAAAGACGGCGCTAGGGACAAGCGGCGATAGGGATACAGACTCCTTGTCAAATTACAAACAAATTTTATTATCAATGGATTATGCTCAACGAACAGAGATGTATCTCCGTGCGTCCCCAAGGGAAGTATATAATAGGACCGCTTCTATTCCTAATATATAATGATGACTAAAGCGCTCACGACAGTAGTAATCTCAGGATATTTGCTGATGATACAGTCATATACAGGGAAATAAGGAGCCAACCAGATCGCGACGCTACTCTCTCTAGAGCGAGACTCTCAGACACAATCTCGGATTCGTGCAAAGAATTGGGATTAATGTTTAATATAGACAATTGCGCAGTTTTGAAAGTTAGGAACAAAGTAAATGGCGAACTGGACATAAACTATGAAAGAGAAGCTTTAGTGCTGACTACTGCAAATTCAGGTAAGTATTTGTGGGTAGTTCTAACACCACGTCTTTCACGGGGAAGTACATATCAGGATCTGCTATGCATGCGGATCCGCTATAAAAATATTTGGATACATTGAACGGGTGGTGGAAAAATGTAATGAGAAAGTTAAAGAGAGGTGTTATTTTGCTCTAGTTAGACCTTATTTGGAATATGTCGCAAGTATTTGGAGTCCTTGGGAGAAAATTTAGGAAGGAATTAGATAAATTCCAGAGAAAATCGGCCAGATTCGTTATGAAATTGTTATAATAGGAACACAAGTGTGACAGGTCTCTTTGGGGATTTAGGCTGGAAGCCACTTGATATACGAAGAAAACAAGGGAAATTTAGACTTTTAGATTGGTTCAGAGCAAACAATTTTAAAAATGAAACTAAGGGAAATATTATGGCCCCGTTTTACTTACGTAGATCACACCACAAGTGGAAATCATCAGCTTTTCACGTAGTTGTAGATGCATGTGTATGTTAGTTGGTAGTGTGTTTTTGCGTGCATTTTCTTTGTAATTATTTATCCATGAATGTATACCATGTTTGTTTTTGGTTTGTATACATTTATGGTTATTGCATGTCGCTTTTTTCTTTTATAAAATTGGTGCCCTAAAACCCCACTCAACAGAGATGTAAGTAGATGATTAAGTAGATGCATGTGTGTAACCACAAGAGCTTGTGGTATTTCATAAAGGAAAATATCACTGCAAATATTAAGTGTAAAATGCATTACCATTGATTTTTAGCCTACAAAAAATTGTGATGCTCAATAAATACTCGTTTATTTCATCGCAAGCAAATTAGTACAGTTTGAACAAAAATAAAATAACTGAGCTATGCAGCTGGCGGTAGCCGGAGGAACGCCGAGTGAAAATTCGACCGCCGCAACGGTTGGTGCGATTTCAGTGGATGATACGGCCAGTCGACTGTACGCAGGCACGCGTTTCTCTCAGTGGTGAGAATAGAGAGGAGTGAAAGGGCTTGTGTGGTTGAAAGGGCGGAGGAGAGGATTTGCTTTCGAGATGGAACGGGAAAAGATAAATTGAAGGAAAAGGTAAACATATCTTTTCTGGGAAGAAAGGAGAGAGGAGTGGGGCAGTTGGGTGCGGTTAGCGACGATTCGCAGGAGAAAAAGTGTACCAAAGGCCATCGGGGGAAATGAATGGCACCAGGGGAGAGAGGTGCCTTCCACTTCAAAACGGAAAGCGATGGATGTGGGGAAAAACATGAGAAATTATGAGGGCTGGAGGAAGCTCTGCCGAAAAACATTAAGAGAGGAATGAGTGACGAAGTCCGAGAAAACTGCTACGCATTACGTTTTGGATAGCTATGGAGGTGCAAAAGGTGCATCTAAGTGAAATCATATGCCTTGAAAAGCACATGACAATATGCTAATGCGATAAAGTACTTCCGGTCCATTGGAGGTAATCAGTAATGTAAAAATAAAATGGCAAGATAGGAAAAAAATCACGGCGGAGATATGTCCAAATTTTTGTTTATACAAAATATTGTTCGTGACGTTTTTATAGCTTTTCTTCATTGTCATGGTGGCTTAACGAATTTCCTTAATTATGAAAGAAATTCAAAAGAAAATCGAAACCAAACTAAATGTTTACAATAAAATATAAAATATTCATGTAATATTCCATGAAAAATAAAGCTTTTCTGATAAACTACTCTTATCTACTCTGAATGATCCCCTGTAGCAGATCGTAAACAATTGCACATAACAAATCAAATATTCAGAAAATACATATTTTTAGGCTAAAATCTGTGGCGATGAGGATGTTGGCAGAAGTATGTGTAATTGGTATACATATATATGTTATTTTTTATATGTTATATATATATATATATATATATATATATATATATATATATATATATATATATTGATGGAAACGAAGTGCTGTTGGGGGAAGACAATGCTATCGGTGAAAACTCAAGGGGGGCAGGGAAAAAGAATCATTAAATAGTAATAAGTTTTGGGTTAATGAAAACTGGCATAATTGGGAACGCTGAATGGGCGTGGCATACGTAGAAAAGAAAATTGGTGTGAAATTTGGACATCATGAAAGGAGGTAAAAATAACGTAGACGTGTTGATTATTGTAAGTTAATAAATAAACTTTGCATTAGACAGTGCTAATAAGCTTGGTTTTGAGAATTGATTTCTGCTATAGAATTTGGACTCCATCATGAACACATGCTTTAATCGGTAAACTGATACAAAACAGTTG
>CM073773.1:108078083-108092975 GCA_037158775.1 Hetaerina titia | reverse complement strand
TACCCTTTCTGTAATAATTTTTATTATTAATAGATTTTCAGCATTTTACAACTTTTTAATAATTTAGTAAGATGATTTTCAATTAATGACCAAAATAACTATTATCTTATTGCATACATTTATAGAGCTGAAGTAATGAAGTACAAGATGAACTCTGACTTAACATATTCATATTTTCACGGCACAGTAACCGATTATGGAATCATGGATGGTCCCCGACTCTGCAAGGAGAGGGAAACCACCCAACACATCCCCGCACAGGCGTCCGCGGTGTCGACCGACCGTGGATGCTGCGATGGAATTGAAATACAGGAAGAGAAAAGGCGGAAGGGAGAGGAGAGCCGTGGAAAGGGCGGAAACGGAAAAAATGAATGTCTTCATCACATCCGCTGAAATTTCTCCCCTCTCCACCTCAGCCAGCCGCCTCTAAACCCAGCCTCCTCTCCTCTCTTTATACGATCGGAATCTCCGCGCAGATCAGACGGGCTATAAATGCGGCGCGCGGTGAATGGCGGAGTTATGGGGAGAGGCGTGGTTCCTTTTTTGAAAAATATTTCCCTCGGATGGGTAGAAAGGTGGTGGAGGGGTTGTTGAGGGTGGAATTGGGATGCGGGGTGAGAGCATGGACGGGGTGAGTGGAGAGTGGGGTAGGAAGGAGAGGATGGGGCCTGTGTACAAGTTTGAGGCGGCGGTAGCAGTTGATTGCATCTGAAAGGAGTTTGAATGGTTTGGGTTCCGTAGCTCGAATCTTCCCGAGAAATCTCTTGGAAGTGCCTTGGCTCACTCGGGCCATTCAGTCGTGGGATTCCCCGCCGTCGCTCTCCCGCGGGATACCCTAAACCTCCCTCCAGTCTCTCTCTCTCCTCTTCTTTATCTCCATATCTTTATCCCACTGAGCTTCTATGCTCCGCCTCCCTCCCACACCTTTCTGTTAGCCACAGTCTTTCTCCCCTCCGAGCGCACCAAAACAGTCTTGTGCTATTCGTTCTCCGTCATTGGATTGCAGGCGGGGCGTGGATAACGTGTGGGATATTTCTCAAGGCGAAGGATTCATCTAGTTCTTTGTCAAGAAGAATAACTGATAAGTTTTGAAAACTTAAAAATTTTATGAATAATATGAGGTTCCTCATATGAAATTACCTCTAGTGCCCTTGAGTGAGGAGACCGACGTATGTTGCATGTTCATATAGTAGTGAAATTTCGTTTCTAACTTGTCAAATTCTAGCTTGCACGTTATTGATGATTTTTCACTGTATCCAAAGTTGTAGTTGTTTGTCTGTTGATAGTATATGTATTTGCATAAGTGTAAGTTGAAAGGATTTTTGCATGAATTTATACGCCACTGTCGGTATAGGTTTGCATGAATGTGTTGCTTTAGCATGTAGTTTTGTTCCCTTTTACAGGTGGTGATATAACACTTGCGGAGCATTATATAGATGTAGATAAGATTAAAAATAGTATCTTAGCTAAATGTACGCATTGCACCTTTCGTTAGGTTAAATTGTTATGGTAGGATTGGAAAAATACACTCGGAATAATGCCATATTTTTCACATTATTGATTTAGATGCCTCATGTTTACGACTCCTCGCTGATTTTTGGAACGAAGATGTGTGTTATTTTCTATAAAATAGCATCGTACACTGGGTGGGTTGATTTCTGTTAATGAAAGATGTTATTTGAAACGTGGTCGCTAAAGCAGGAGGATAGACGTAGATTAGAGACTTTCGAAATGTGTTCTTGCTGTAGATAGCCAGGTCCTTTCTCGGTGGATATCCTGGAACCAAGAAATATTTTTCAGTGGTATCCTGATCCCTATTTCAGGTGCTTTATAGAGAGCACTTTGAGTGATTATGTCGTCCGTCGGATGGGACGTTAAACTGGGGACCCTTCGGCACCTTTCGATTAGATTAGGCAAATGTCGACGCCGGGTTTCTCTCCACCCTTCCTTTCCCAATCACTTCTAATGGCGCAAATGACCTTAGCTCTCGGTTGCCTCCCATAAAAAACTATAGCTACTAATCATCAATAGGTTATCAGTACGTCAATTACCTGTGTATTTTAACAGTATAACTAATAGAAAAATATTGATTTATATATTATTCGTGACGGAAAATTAATTTTAATTAATTAAAAATAATTAAAAGGATCGTTTCCAAGCCATATAATCTGCTTTATTGAAGCGTATTATCAGATGACGGTTTTCGAAATGCATTGCTTTTTCACACAAGTGCATACGTTCTCTTAAGACTATTGGCAATGCGGAAATGATAGATAAATCCAAATAGTACTTCTACTCATATTATTTACCTCTTAATGAAGTCGTAGCATGGTACATGGGTTTTTAGGAACCACATGTACCTAGCTATTGCTTCAAATGTCCTACAATCAATTTCTCAGAGTGAGTCATCTTGTAGATATACCTAGGTGCCTTCAAGTTTGAACATCCTGTCGACATCGGAGAGCGGATGATTTCGAGTGTTGGATGAATGAAGCAACCAATAATTAAGACGCGATACCCGAAATTTCTCGCCGCTGGGATGTCGCTTTTGATTCACTTCGGCCAATCCTCGCGCGGTGCAAGGCGCCCCTGTTAATTTCCATCAGCAACACAAGGACGGGGTTCGCCTGCCTCGCGCCCACCAACAATAGGATCCATTAGACCCATTCGAAAAATCATCCTCCTAGACACACACACACACGCACGTACTCTTACTCCCTCTATCCAATGGCCCTAGTATGTATTTGTCCCTCCCTCCTTCCCTCTTTCATTCCTCTTATTCACCACTTACCTGTCTCGACACATGCTTATACTCTGTCCGTCCGGAATCTTTTAAAATTCTTTTCATTGGTCCAAAAATACAACTACTCGGTCGAATCATTTCTAATGGTAGGAAACTCTGATGCAACTACATTTCTTTGTACTTTTACGGTAAGACAAGTTTTATATTTGGTTGAATTCTATCAGGTATAGTAGATATTTGTACTCTCAGAGAATAAGAAATTCTAAAATTTTAAGCTCCTGTTCAAACGATCCTAGCTACTCATAAACCTCGTGCAAAAGTAAATTAATTTTCTTCTTCTCATTATTTCAACCTCCGTTCATTAAATCCAAGTTGGCAATTCTTATCCTCGTTCTACCGCCCCCATCCAACATTTTCCCCTTCACATAATACAGTTTTAACTATTCCTTTGCCTCTTCCGAGTGCAAAAACATTTTTTATTTCAACCCATGACAATTTCTGTTTTATTCTAAATAATATCTCACAAGTCTGCAGTCAAAAATTTTCTCGAAAATTCAAAGATTCAGTTTCCTAAACAAACAAAGCTACTCTCCATATAATATTTTCCACTTATCTTTTCTTTTCATTTTAGCTAATATTTCTTATGATGAACTCTCTCTCCTTGTGAAAATGTCTTTAACGTAATGAAATAATTCATCAAATGCTTTTAATGTTCAAACTCCTAAATTATCATGGTTTCTGTCGAGGATAGGACAAGGTCATTTTAAGATGTGTCGCATTGTTCACTGCTACATGAAATAGCTGGAAATAAATCTGATTTTTAAAAGAACTAGAAATCTAAATTGAACTTAATTTTTGTTCCAATTTGATACCCAGTGCGTATCTGAGTACCAATTAGAAGAAGAGAACAAAAAACAACAAAACTAGGAATTAAAAAGTTTGTTATAAACCTAAAGCACTAAATTATTCTTGAAGCTGTTATAGTTTTGAAGAATTTTCACCTAAAACGCAGAAAATCAAACCAATTGCATTTCCCGTTAAATCTTATACATGTGAACCGACTGAATGAAAAGGGGGCTGGTCATTCGATGTCAAAAACTGACGAATAGTCAGCAGTCATTAAAATATCAAGGGTACGGTGCTACAGTAGCACCAATAGAATGACGAAAACATCAGTGAAATAATTTAAGTTTGGTATCCGTCGCTACACATCCAGCTTAACAGTCAAGAAAGTTATCTGCAGTACCTTCTCCATCCCCCCTGATACTTACATATGCATAAGTGCTGAGAGGGATTTATTAACAGATTTTCAGTGAAGGTTTAAGCGAAATATTAAAAAATTTCCCGTATGCTATGTTCAAAAATTTGTAACTTCGGGTCTAACTGTGGGTATCTTATAATCGATGGTGCCACACTTTTGAGTATAATTATTTACCAAAGTATACTCAGAAGATGGCTGGTAAAATCAACCATTTTAGCAAATCCAAGACTATTTTGAACATTTTAAATGTTAAATTAACATTACTTTTTATAAAGGCAGTCTCCCTGGCCACCGATTCAGTCACTAAACTGGTAGCGGTGTGTAAAATCGCTTAACATACGGCTATCCCCTCCCATAGAGTACAACCTAGTCGTGGTGGAAGGGTTCGTCTGTCCCGATGACCCCTAGAGCTGTGCTGGCGGGAGTATTAATAATCGCTCCTGGTAGGGTCACCCATGCAAGATAGGTCGAAGGTTAGGAGCCAGAAGAAAGGTAGTCCACGCAGCGTCTGTTCCTAAGTGAGGCGGCTGCAAAGGCGTCTGACCCCAATGGGGCGGCCATTAAGTGATGGTGTCACGTTAAAACACACACGTTAAAACACGTCACGTTTCATGACAAAAATAACAGTGGACGAGCAAGGAATTGCCAAATTGCTCAAAGACATCAAACCAAACAAATCCCCGGGTCCCGAAAATATACCAGCTCGGGTGCTAAAACACTTAGCTCCTAACATCGCCCCGTATCTCGAATTTATATTTAACAAATCACTCACTGAGTGCAAAGTCCCTAAGAATTGGAAAACCGCGCAAATAACGCCTATTTTTAAAAGTGGTGACAGGGAGGACCCCAGCAATTACAGACCCATTTCTCTCACTTCAATAAGTTGCAAAATTTTAGAGCACATAATTGTCAGTTCCATAATGAGACATCTTGATAACATTAACTTTTTAAGTGACAATCAACACGGATTCAGAAAAACCCGCTCATGCGAGACCCAATTAGGATTGTTCACACATGACTTACTTTTATCGGGTGAAAGTGGTAGGCAAGTGGATGCGATCTTTTTAGACTTTCAAAAGGCATTTGATAAGGTTCCGCATGGTAAACTCATCCATAAATTAAAGGGCGCAGGTATACACAAGGGGGCAATAAATTGGGTTGAAGACTTCCTTTCAGACCGGGAACAGAGGGTAGTCCTTGACGGCGCTAGTTCTACCAGCGTAAGAGTCACCTCGGGGGTTCCTCAGGGAAGTGTTATCGGACCGTTACTATTCTTGATTTTTGTTAACGATCTGAACCGCAAAGTGAAAAGTAAGATAAGGATGTTCGCGGATGACACAGTGATTTATCGGGAGATATCTGGGGATGAGGATCGTTTAATTCTAGCACGTGATTTAAATAGCATTAATGAATGGTGTTCAAAATGGGGATTGCCTTTAAATCTTAATAAATGTTCGGTGGTAAATTTCTTTAAAAGATCCACGGGATTAGTTTACAAATTAGCTGGAGTTGACCTTGAAGTAGTTGATTCGGTGAAATACCTAGGTGTTACATTCACTAAAGACTTAACTTGGGGGACCCATATACGTAAAGTCTGCGGGCAAGCATATAAAAAATTAGGATTTATTAGACGCATTGTCGGTAGAAGTGACTCCAAGGTCAAGGAACGTTGTTATCACGCTCTTGTAAGGCCCCATTTAGAATATGCATGTAGCGTATGGGATCCGTGTGAAAAAGGCCTCATTCGGGAAATTGAGAAGGTCCAACGCCGGGCAGCTCGTTTCGTGGAAAACTGTTACGATAAAACGAAAAGCGTCACTGAAATGCTTATGGAGTTGGGATGGGAATCATTGGAAGAAAGACGACTCAATGCTAGGTTAAACTTACTAAATAAATTCGGATCCGCATGTTTCAGCACCGACGTCTCGAAAATTATTCGCTCTCCAACATATATAGGTCGCTTGGATCATGTGTACAAAATTCGGGAAATAGATGCCAGGACTAGCAGACTCAAGGACTCCTTCTTCCCACGGACAATACGGGATAACAACTCTAGGGTTACACTCGGAGATAACAAAAATGCCACTTGCCACCCTCCGCGTCTAGGTAACAATTAGTTGAACTCAATTGCATGCACTTTCACTAGCCCCCTGTGTGTTGTGTCAGAACCCTTCCCGCATGCCCGACCGTCTTTACGAACTTCATGCTCCACCCTTCCATCCCTTGTCCCTCTCCGCGGGTGTGCCCTCCTCCCACCTGCAGCGTTGGGCCAGATTCCTCACCTTGGGTGGGAGAGAGTTTTGTATGGAACGCTCTTGTGGTGGTGGTGTTTCGCCTGGCTACTTGCTATAAACTAGCTGGCACGTTCGTGATAGGTTTCTTGCTGCATCCTAGGGTGGAATTATTTGTTGTAGGTAAGCGTATGTACTTGCATGCTTTTGGAGTGAGGATAGGTAGATGTGTGGTTGCATGCGCGTCGAATGATGGGGTGTTGCAATGAATGTGTGCACTGTTGTGGATTGGGGTTTGCATGTGTGTGTTGGTTTTGAATGCGGTGTTTCTTTTTTCCTTTTTCTTTTTTCCTTTTTTTGGGTGGTGGCCTAACACCCCCCGCCACACGCCCTTGCGGCGGCTTGCGGGGTATTATGTAGATGTAGATGTAGATGTAAAAATACTATTGAGGAAGGCAACGAGAAACCACCTGAATTATGATTCCCAAGAATGTAATGATGGGCACTATAGATAATATGAGTCCCGGCAAATACGGGACTCGGCCCAAGAGGCCGTGTGTCGTGCCCGGCAGCGGGGGAGGCAAGGCTTCCGCGGTCGTCATCCCACGAAACCCTTGCAGGGGAGATACGTTACAAAAACATTAGGCAGGATTGGCGGGTTAGGAAATGGAATGTAGAAGCATTAAATCAATGAACAAGGAAGGAGTATCATCCGGCTGTAGATAAAATCATGGATGACCGTAAAGAGTTGGGTACTAACGTAGAAAAATAGAAATGTTTCAAGAAAGTGATATAGAAAGTCACTGAAGACAGTATGGGAACCGTTAACGGTAAAACGGTAAGGAAACCATGGGTAACGGATGAGATCGTTGCAAAGATGGAGGAGAGAAGAAGATGGAAAAATCTAAAGACAGAGTTAGGCAAAATGAAGTACAAAGAATTAAACAATAAACTAAGAAGGACCACAAATAAAGCAAAAGAAGAATGGTGGAAAATGCAATGCGAGGATATGGAAAGTTTGCAGGCAAAGGGCGAAATTGGTGCGCTATACAGCAAGGTGAAGTTATTATCGGGAAGTAAGAAGGGAAGATCTGTGCTAACAGTAAAAGATAAACGGGGTTAGATGATAGTTGACACAAAAAAGATCCATGAGAGATGGAATGAATATATAGAAACACTCTATGGTAGAGAACATAGTCCAACAAGGTTGGATAAAGAAAAGGAACATGAAGTTGAGGAAGATGGCTTAGGTCTAGGCATACTCGACGACGAGATATAAAAAGCATTAAGAGAGATAACACTAAATAAGGCCATTGGGGTAGAGAACATTCCTGTGGAACTATTGAAAGTTTTAGGAAAATTTTGGAGGAAGACTCCATTTGGTCTTATTCGTAGTATCTACGAAGGAGGAACCTGGCAGGAAGACTTCGTAAGATCAACGTCATTTCCTATTCCTAAAAAGGCAAAGGCGAAATCATGTGAGGATTACAGAACAATAAGTTTGATATCCCACGCAGCTTAAGTTATTCTCAGGACAACCAACAAAAGATAGAGAGTAGGGCAAATTATTACTTAGGGTATGATCGGTTTGGGTTTAGTCAGGGGAGAGGTACGCGTGATGCCATTGCAGTACTGAGATCACTAATCGAGAGAAATATATAATACAATCATAACGTGTTTGCTTGTTTTGTATAGTTCAAAAGAGCGTTTGATGGAGTGAATTATTATCGGGAAGTAAAATATGTGCTTAAAGTTAAATATAAGTGGGGTAAGATAATAGTTGACCCCAGAATAATTCAAGAGAAATTGAAGGAATATATAGAAACACTGTATGGTAGAGAACTTAGGCCGATAAGGTTAGACATAGAAAAAGAACATGCCATAGAAAAAGATAGCTTAGGTCCAGGCGTGCTCTACGATGAAATAGAAAGGGCATTAAAAGAGATGAAAGCAAATAAGGCCATGGGGGTGGACAACATACTTGTAGAACTGTTGAAATGTTTAGAAAAATGTGGGAAGAAGACCATATGGACTGATTCGTAGTATCTATGAGGAAGGAATCTGGCCGGAAGATTTTGTGAATTTTCTATTCCAAAAAAGGTACAGGCTACATCATGTGACGATTACAGAACGATAAGCTTAATATCCCACGCAGCTAAAGTTATTCTCAGGATCATCAACAAAAGGATAGAGAGTAACATAAATGATTACTTAGGGGATGACCAGTTTGGGTTCAGGAAAGGAAGAGGTACGCGTGATGCCATTGCAGTAATGAGATCACTAGTCGAGAGGAATATAGAATACAATCAGGACGTTTTTGCCTGTTTTGTAGATTTCGAAAAAGCGTTTGATAGAGTGAATTGGGAAAAATTAATGCGTGTATTGCAGAAAATAGGAATGGATTGGAGGGACAGGAGACTGATCCGCAACCTGTACATGTCTCACACTGCTCTGGTGAAAGTGGGGAACGGAGAGTCCGGATGGGCAGTGTTAGGAAGAGGTGTAAGGCAGGGTTGCCCATTGTCACCGGTACTGTTCAACGTATATGTGTAGGAAATGATGAAAGAGGTATGGGAAGATTTGGAGATGGGAATGAAAGTCGGAGGGGAATTCGTAAAATCGGTTAGGTTTGCTGATGACCAAGCATTAGTTGCTCAGTCAGCCAAGGGGTTTCAAGCATTGCTGAGTGAATTGGAGGTTCAGTGCGATAGATATGGGATGAGAATCAAAATTAATAAAACAAAGGCTATTCGATTTTCTAGAAAGAAAAAGCTAAGCTAAACATTAAAATAGGACGGGAAATAATAGAGCAGGTAGATCAGTTTACATATCTCGGAAGTGTTTTGGGCCAATACGGTCAACGTGGTAGGGACGTTTGGAGAAGAATTTCGCTCGTCAAGGAGGCTTTCTCAAGGATGAGGAAGTTGATGACGGGGACGTTGAGTAGGTATGTTAAGACAAGACTCGTAAAAACTCTGATATGGAGCGTAGTTCTGTACGGCGCGGAAACGTGGTTGCTAAAGCAGGAGGATAGACCAAGATTGGAGGCTTTTGAAATGTGGTTGCGGAAAAGAATGGAGAGGCTGAAATTGACTGAAAGAAAAACAAATGAGGAAGTACTAGAAATGGTGGGTGAGGAGAGGGGTTTGTTGAGAGAAATCCTATGGAGGCAGGAAAAATGGATGAAAGGCATTTTGAGTGGTAGTGGAATGTTGAAGAAGGTAATAGAGGGGAGGATGTTGGCCAAGCGAGGAAAGGGCAGGAACAGGATAGGGATGTTGGACGGGATGAAGGGAGGAAAGAAGTACACAGAGATGAAGAGGGACCTGATGTAGAGTAGGTTACTGGATTGGGTTTTGTTTGGAGTTACAAAATATTTATTTTGTAATTTTGTCCATCCAAAAACCTATCTTAACCGGTAGATTACCTAATAATAATACGGCTAAGTTCTATGTCTTCTTTTATCAAGCACAGATTGACTTTCAATTTGACCTGGATTTAAACCAAATTCCTTTGATAACTTGCGAAGCTCATTATTTTTAATAAAATTTTATATTATAGAGTGCAAAGTATGATGTGAAATAACAAACGTGGTGATGTTAAAGAAAATATTTTTTTACGATTATAAGTACATTCATTGCTTCTATAAATGCTCATTCTTTCCTCGAACAAGCAGGAATCATAATAGTAAGACATTGAAATCATTTTAGAAATATTAAACACAGTTTATTTACAATTCGAAACAAAATTAAGCATTGCATGTATATCAGGTACATATGCAGGTACATGTGAATGTTTGTTACTAGTATGAGTATTTGCATGTGTATGGGTTGTAAAGGTTTTTGCACGAATGTATACCATGTTTTGTTTGTGGATTGTATAAAATTTTATATTTTATCTTTCATTTTTTTTCTTTTTCTTAATTACATCTGGTGCCCTAACACACCCCGCCACATGCCATTGTGGCGGTTTCCGGGTTATTTAGTAGTTGTATAACCCCTAATGTTCTCATCTTTTTCCGCGAAAATTTCTTATTAATTTGTTAGCCTATTTAATTCGTTTTTGCATAATAATATGCTAAGATATTTCAATCTTTCTTTGGGAAGTTATTACAAAGAAGGGTAAAAGAAGGAAATGAAAGAACGATATAAATGTAAGCAGAGAATTAGGAGAAGAAAATACAAAAACCTGAAACAATATACTGAAGCTGGAAACCAATATCGCAAAGTAAATATGCTGGAAGGAGCAGCACGAGAATACGGAGAGTTTACAGAAGCAGGACGAAAGAGGCGCATCGTACAGAAAGGTGAACGGATTGTCAGATTGTAAAAATGAAAATTCTGATTACACTCTCAGAGTTGCCACGGGTGAAATATTCATCGAAGAAGTTCTGACATGAAGTATAAGGCTGATTAGAATGACGCGGAAATATAAAAAAACGTTTCATATTTGCCTCAACCAAAGCATCACCAAAGAAGCTCATAGTGTCCACCTCCTTTCACAATGCTCAACATTACAGAATTACGTTGTCCTTAAGAAACAAAGTTCAAAGAGATTAATAGATTAGATCTTAACAACCTAACCATCCATATAAACATATACATATAAATATTTATTTAAATATAATATATTGTAGTAATTTGTACTTTGAAGATTTTGATTTTTATAAATGGTCAAATTTTTGATAAAAGGTTCAATGTAAACATGATAAAATGCCAAGACCGTGAAACGGTCTCGGCATTTCTTTTTGCTTTGATTAACGACCGTGGCTACGTTCCTTGTATATTTAAAAAGGCTCAATATCCAATTTAACTTCAATAAGGATAAATGAATACAAAATTATAAATCAGTAATGGACGTGGATTACGAGAAATCTATGGTAAATTGACTGTCGTTAATTTCCTCCCACATCATTTGAACATGAAGCAATGAAGATAATGTAATATCACTTTCTCAAAAACTGCCTAGTAATTGAGACATAATTTTTATGAAGTAATTTAATAAGTTTGATATGGATACTCCCTATGCCACCAGTCCGAGCATTTTTGCGGAAAGCAATCCCACAAGGATGTACTTTTTCAATTTTTGCTAGAAATTTTAATAATTAAAGATCCTCATAACATATTTGTATGCGACAAAAGACTAAAATTAATTATTTTCCAATTCGACAGCAGGAAGTGACAAACCAGTCCACTAATTCCGACAGTTTGAACCCTGTACACTCTGTTTGCTTCGCGAGGTGAACAATTTTTGGTACTCTCTTCGGCAAACTACCCCGTTGAAACTCTCCAGCGACCCCGAAAAAGAATTTAATGAAGACAAAAGAATATGTCCAAGCGGTAAGACACGAGAAATTAAATACTTAGGGAAGGACGAGTGGGTGGACGAAGCGAGAGAGGGCACGAGGGCGTCGGAGAGAGGACGGGTTCGTAAGGTGGCGCTGAAAGCGATCGTTTAATTAACCGAAAAGTGCTTTTCACACCTTCCTGGTCATTCTCTCTCTCCCACACCCGCAACCCCTCCAAAAACACCTCGTACGGGAGGTTGGGGAGAATGGGGGGGAGGGTGGGGGGGAAGAGGTCGAAGAAGCGAGAAAACCGACGGAGGAGCAAAAGGGGATAGTGAGGGAAAAGGAGGAAGCCATGGGAGTTATTTATAGACGTAAGAGGGATCGAAAGAAGAAGACGAACTTGCGAGCATCACGCACCTCGCTCCCCAGGCTATCATCACCCCTCCTCCCGCGGCGACCCCGTCGACCGGACCACTTCTGCACCCCAGGGGGAGGGTTTGGGAGGTGGGTTCAAGGGAGAGACGGA
This sequence comes from Hetaerina titia, assembly GCA_037158775.1. NCBI lineage: Eukaryota > Metazoa > Arthropoda > Insecta > Odonata > Calopterygidae > Hetaerina > Hetaerina titia. Next base: position 108,080,924 of record CM073773.1, on the reverse strand, counting down.
AGATATCCAAGAGGGAGAGGAACGGAAGTCCGAGGAGCATACAACAGGCCAGTGGGGGGGGGGAGATGAACGGCCATGGAGTCCCACGAATTGGGTTACCCAGGCAATGACTACACGCCACAGCCACCAAGACAAACACTACGTGGAAGCGAGGGGAACAGCTCAATATGGCGGCGGAGTTGGGTGATGAACACCTTAGCTTCCCTCCGCCATGAACTGGAAGGTGTTTTTGGTTAGGGAAGAAGGGAGCAAGGCAGAGCAGGATCGGCGTACTAGCACGGGCTAATACTTACTGCGCAAAGTACCAATCGCTCGACTGATCAAATGTCTATCAATTCTTTTTAATATCAAACGTTATTATCTACTAAATCGGCGGAAATGGTTTTTGAGTCGAATTTTTCAACGAGTTTATGAATTTGAGGACACGATGTACGCTGTTTTCGATTCAATCTGCATCCTTAGATTAGCAATTCATAGTTCCTCAAAGCGTGTGGTGACCCAGAATGAGAAGCGCTCGGCATTCGAGTGGAGGATGCCAAATTCATGGCACAATTATCTTCCTGTATGCCTCAACGATTAAATAATCTGAGAGAACTCATGAAACTCAAAATCGGTAGAGGATATGGTACTGGTTCCCATACCACGAAAAATTTACAAACTTATCGAGCATTGTTTCAAAGGAGTGCTTGCCTCAACGATATGATCTATCTTTGGTTAGATTTGGTATCTTTTCAGGTTTGCAAAACAGTATCATCCAATTTAGCCTGAGAGCAGCTGCAGACTAAAGCTATTTGTATCACATTTTTGGAGCAATCATTGACGTGACACCCACTGCGCTACGGAACAGACAGGGAGACCGTGAATAGTGCGCGGGAAAAAAAATAAAGGAGTCTATTAGTTTGACAGTCCAACTTTCTAATTTTGAGTCAATTATCGACCTCACCAATGAAATCAGGATGCCTTATTTATCTCCATATCGGATGCAAAACAGCACGCTTTATATCTTTGTAAAAAGTTTAATCTAGCCCATAGTCTTCGCAAATCTAAAAGCACCAACCCTTTGTTCCCATTGATACGAGTTTTTCACGAACCTAGCGGCCTTTCTCTGCACACTATTCAATTCTGTAATCAAAATTTTTTGAAGGAACCCAAACGCTAATTACTAAAGATAAATAGCACGGTTCCTTCAATTTGTCGTCGCTACACCTTCCAAATATACGTTTGACGAATGCAAGCTTCTTTAGTACCCCTCCACATATCGTGAGTATGTTTTCCCCAAGAGAGATCCAATGGAATGGTGACCACCAGGTATTTTTCTTCAACGATGACGCTCATACGAACATCTCCGAGTGTGTAAGTTGGTGGATATTGGTTGTGTTTTCCATTGTTTAAGAAATGAATGACGGTTCATTTTTTTCGTATTTAATGCCAGTCCCCATTCTTCACACAATTTTTAATGTTTTTTAAAACAGTCTTTAGCGATTCTCGATCTGCGTAATTTGTAATTTTCCTTTAATCCCGTTGGCAAAAAATGCTGCTTTTCATTTTACTGGTGATGCCAATTAATGTTTATAAGAAATAGTAGTGGTCCTATGACGTTGTCTTATGGGACGCCGGATGGTAATTTCACACAGTCAGAACTTGAGTCGTCTATCGCTACTCTTTGTTTTCGGTCAGTAAGGAGGAACCAAATCCAGGGAATGTCATGGTCTTACTAACAATAATGAGTTTAAAGGCTTAACAGGAGAGGGAGGATAACAATATCCAATCCACCCAACATCCAATCCAATCAACCCAACATTAATTTATGCTCTTTCTATAGACCCCCAGACTCAGATTTTCAAACACTTAATACCCTCAATGAAGAAATAAATAAATTTACACGCAAAAATAATAAATGCATCAATATAATTGGTGGTGACTTTAACCTCCCTGGTACTGGGACAGCAATAGCGTTAAATCTCGGACCCGTGATCGCGAATCTTGCAATTTCTTACTAAAATTGGTTCAAAGAAACTCGCTCCATCAAGCAGTACGCACTCCCACCGTGGAAAGAGCATATTGGACTTATTTCTTACGAACACACCGGAACGCATTAATAGTGTATCAACCGACGAGGGTATGAGTGACCATAAATCAGTTATTATCAACTTGAAGTTAGAAATAAACAAGAATGTTAAGCCAAAAAGAAAAATTTATAATTATCACAAAGTAGATTTTGAAACTTTTGCCAGCCATTTAAACTCTTCACTACACGATTTCAAAACGCGCTTAAGTCTTGCCACCGTGGAAGAAACTTGGACACAGTTTGTCCAAATTATGCAAAAAGGAATAACAGATTTCATCCCTGTAAAATACGTTAAAGCAAATCGCGACCCCAGGTGGTACAACAGAGGCGTTAAAAAGCCCTTCGAAAGCAGAGAATGTTACACTCTAGGGTAAAGAAATCAGGTCTGAACTCATCACCCTTGGACAATAAACAGCTTTTGGACAAGTATAGATCCTCTAAAATTGAAACTAAAACACAATTACGTAGCGCTTTGCAAGACTTTAAGCGTAAAGTACTCTGCGAGTATTTGAACACTGACCCCGAAGCTTTCTGGTCATATGTTAGGGAAGTAAATGGGGGTCAACAAACCGTGGCTTGCTTAAGGGACTGCAACAATATCATTCATACTGACAGTGAGGGTAAAGCCAACATTCTAAACGAATTCTTCCAGAGCGTCTTCACGAACAATGTAGCCACCACGTATCTCCAAGAAACAATATATACTGAACCCATGGCAAAGATAACAGCGGACGAGCAAGGAATTACCAAATTGCTCAAAGACATTAAACCAG
>CM073773.1:107918875-108077983 GCA_037158775.1 Hetaerina titia | reverse complement strand
GGGCACACCCGCGGAGAGGGACAAGGGATGGAAGGGTGGAGCATGAAGTTCGTAAAGACGCTCGGGCATGCGGGAAGGGTTCTGACACAACACACAGGAGGCTAGTGAAAGTGCATGCAACTGAGTTCAACTAATTGTTGCCTAGACGCGGAGGGTGGCAAGTGGCATTTTTGTTATCTCCGAGTGTAACCCTAGAGTTGTTATCCCGTATTGTCCGTGGGAAGAAGGAGTCCTTGAGTCTGCTAGTCCTGGCATCTATTTCCCGAATTTTGTACACATGATCCAAGCGACCTATATAAGTTGGAGAGCGAATAATTTTCGAGACCTCGGTGCTGAAACATGCGGATCCGAATTTATTTAGTAGGTTTAACCTAGCATTGAGTCGTCTTTCTTCCAATGATTCCCATCCCAACTCCATAAGCATTTCAGTGACGCTTTTCGTTTTATCGTAACAGTTTTCCACGAAACGAGCTGCCCGGCGTTGGACCTTCTCAATTTCCCGAATGAGGCCTTTTTCACACGGATCCCATACGCTACATGCATATTCTAAATGGGGCCTTACAAGAGCGTGATAACAACGTTCCTTGACCTTGGAGTCACTTCTACCGACAATGCGTCTAATAAATCCTAATTTTTTATATGCTTGCCCGCAGACTTTACGTATATGGGTCCCCCAAGTTAAGTCTTTAGTGAATGTAACACCTAGGTATTTCACCGAATCAACTACTTTAAGGTCAACTCCAGCTAATTTGTAAACTAATCCCGTGGATCTTTTAAAGAAATTTACCACCGAACATTTATTAAGATTTAAAGGCAATCCCCATTTTGAACACCATTCATTAATGCTATTTAAATCACGTGCTAGAATTAAACGATCCTCATCCCCAGATATCTCCCGATAAATCACTGTGTCATCCGCGAACATCCTTATCTTATTTTTCACTTTGCGGTTCAGATCGTTAACAAAAATCAAGAATAGTAACGGTCCGATAACACTTCCCTGAGGAACCCCCGAGGTGACTCTTACGCTGGTAGAACTAGCGCCGTCAAGGACTACCCTCTGTTCCCGGTCTGAAAGGAAGTCTTCAACCCAATTTATTGCCCCCTTGTGTATACCTGCGCCCTTTAATTTATGGATGAGTTTACCATGCGGAACCTTATCAAATGCCTTTTGAAAGTCTAAAAAGATCGCATCCACTTGCCTACCACTTTCACCCGATAAAAGTAAGTCATGTGTGAACAATCCTAATTGGGTCTCGCATGAGCGGGTTTTTCTGAATCCGTGTTGATTGTCACTTAAAAAGTTAATGTTATCAAGATGTCTCATTATGGAACTGACAATTATGTGCTCTAAAATTTTGCAACTTATTGAAGTGAGAGAAATGGGTCTGTAATTGCTGGGGTCCTCCCTGTCACCACTTTTAAAAATAGGCGTTATTTGCGCGGTTTTCCAATTCTTAGGGACTTTGCACTCAGTGAGTGATTTGTTAAATATAAATTCGAGATACGGGGCGATGTTAGGAGCTAAGTGTTTTAGCACCCGAGCTGGTATATTTTCGGGACCCGGGGATTTGTTTGGTTTGATGTCTTTGAGCAATTTGGCAATTCCTTGCTCGTCCACTGTTATTTTTGTCATGGGTTCAGTATATATTGTTTCTTGGAGATACGCGGTGGCTACATCGTTCGTGAAGACGCTCTGGAAGAATTCGTTTAGAATGTTGGCTTTAGCTTCACTGTCAGTATGAATGATATTGTTGCAGTCCCTTAAGCAAGCCACGGTTTGTTGACCCCCATTTATTTCCCTAACATATGACCAGAAAGCTTTGGGGTCAGTGTTCAAATACTCGCAGAGTACTTTACGTTTAAAATCTTGCAAAGCGCTACGTAATTGTGTTTTAGTTTCAATTTTAGAGGATCTATACTTGTCCAAAAGCTGTTTATTGTCCAAGGGTGATGAGTTCAGACCTGCTTTCTTTACCCTAGAGTGTAACATTCTTTGCTTTCGAAGGGCTTTTTTAACGCCTTTGTTGTACCACCTTGGGTCGCGATTTGCTTTAACGTATTTTACAGGGATGAAATCTGTTATTCCTTTTTGCATAATTTGGACAAACTTTGTCCAAGTTTCTTCCACGGTGGCAAGACTTAAGCGCGTTTTGAAATCGTGTAGTGAAGAGTTTAAATGGCTGGCAAAAGTTTCAAAATCTGCTTTGTGATAATTATAAATTTTTCTTTTTGGCTTGACATTCTTTTTTATTTCTACGTTCAAGTTGATAATAACAGATTTATGGTCACTTATACCCTCGTCGGTTGATACACTATTAATGCGTTCCGGTGTGTTCGTAAGAAATAAGTCCAATATGTTGTCCAATATTTTCGTCCCAGTCTATTGAAGGAAGATTGAGTTTACCCCAACTATAATGTTTATTTTCGTGTTCTTGCGGATAAAATGAGTATTTGGTATTTAACGCCTTATCGCATCTGAAGTAAAATCAAGTAGCCTTAAACATGAGTATACGTGTACCTTTCTCTGGTTGTTTCTCTCTGTTGTGAACCAAACGCTCTCCATCTGGTCATCAGATTTTTCCACATAGTTTTTAAAATGTTTTTAAATGGCATTTAATACTCCTCCGCCTTTTATGGTATCCCTATTTCATCTTTATATACCCTAAATCACCGTTCACCGTTATTAACATCCTTCGTAAGCCAGGTTTCCCAAAAGTATGTCCGCGTCTAGATTTTGCAATACATGATCAACTCCGTCTCTTTTTTTTAATACTAAGACAGTTCACTATTATTATGATTATCCGTTTCTCAATATATGCCGTTTAAAGGTAAATGTTTATTTGTTCTTACTGTGTTCGTATTCATACGGAGTATCTACATCTACATCTACATCTACATAATACCCCGCAAGCCGCCGCAAGGGCGTGTGGCGGGGGGTGTTAGGCCACCACCCAAAAAAAGGAAAAAAGAAAAAGGAAAAAAGAAACACCGCATTCAAAACCAACACACACATGCAAACCCAATCCACAACAGTGCACACATTCATTGCAACACCCCATCATTCTACGCGCATGCAACCACACATCTACCTATCCTCACTCCAAAAGCATGCAAGTACATACGCTTACCTACAACAAATAATTCCACCCTAGGATGCAGTAAGAAACCTGTCACGAACGTGCCAGCTAGTTTATAGCAAGTAGCCAGGCGAAACACCACCACCACAAGAGCGTCCCACAAAGTATGATTGTATTGCCCATGAAACTAAATTATTGGCGAAATTTAGATACTCATTCGAAACGGGAGATGGTTCTTTATATTTATAGTTCATTTTTAAAAGAAATATTGAGGCGTTGAGACTAAAAATAGTCAAGTAATATCGAAAAAGATCACAGAGATTACTTTTGACCGTGTTGTACGTACGTGTATCCAGGTATAACCTGGTTCTATTCTGTTTTACAGGTGTTGTCCTGAAATCCCCCGCTACAAATTCTAGCGGCAGTATCCGAAATATTTCGTAGATTTAGCTACAGACTGATACGGCACAAACAAAGACGAATAGATGAATGTAACTGACTAATCAATACTACCGAGAGATTTGATACATCAGAAATTCCTAATAAATGTGCATGCAGTATAAGATGACACGATATTAGGTGCCGTACATTAGTAATGCTTTTACTTTGTAATTAAAGTAGCAGTGACGAACAGTTTGGGCATTTAAGGTCAATGATAAGTGATATAATGTATTAGCGTCAATGTAGTAAACCCTGAGGAAATATCACTGATATTACTTGTATTATGTTAAAAAATGTATTGAAATCTTTGTACTCTGCAAAACTGCCATTGATTAGAGCAGGGTTCGAGTAACGTTTGGATGCATAACCACGAAATTATTATTTTTTTATTTTAATTTTATATTTAAATTTTTGTTTTGAAAAACTTCCTCATCTATTTTTTTTACAAATACTCGCACAAGAAGCAAATTAAGTTTCTCTCTTTCTATTAAGTTATCCCTAAATTTTCACTCTTCGTCGACTCGTGACTTGGACAAATCCCAGAACCGAGATGCGGCTTCTAATGTGAGCCCTCAAGATTCCCACTTCCTGCTCCATTCCTCCCTGCCATCCCATTCATAAGCAGCCCTCCCAAATATCGATGACCTCCCAAACCGTTCCTAGCCCCACTCCTCCTCCATCCTCTCTCGCGGCATTATGAGCCGATTTCGACGTTAGGTAGAGCGAAAATCCCTCTGGCCGTCCCAAGAAGCGTTGCTAGGCTGCCTCAACTGAAGGGTGCGTGTGATCCGAGAAGTGGCGACGCGAACGGGAGTGGGGGAGGGTTGTCGGGGGCAGGGGGTGGTTTTTGGAGAGGGGGGACGGGGGGATAGAGAGTAAGAGAGAGCCTGGGAGGACTGAGCCAAGAGGATATTCTCGCTGCGGAAGAAGGATAATAGAAGCCGACTACAAAGAAGGAAACAGCGAGGCGAACACACATGTAAAAAACTAATATTGCATTTGAAGTACTTGGTGCTTTCTCCCCGATCTCTTCATCCTGCCTTACGCATTTAATGTAAATGCTTTGGGACTAAACAACATTTGGTGTTCGTGGAATGAAGAAAAAATATATTTTTCCACTGTTCTTTATTTTGTTTCCACTAGTTTCAACGTTTAGGCGTAACCATCAGATACTACTGATGTTGACGCCCAAAACTTGAAACTAGTGGAAACAAAATAAAGAACAGTGGAAAACTATATTTAACTCTTCATTCCATGAACATTAACTTCCACAAAGTTGAGCCAGAAACTATCGAAAGTATTTGGTGTTCTTGGCAATGCATACATAATTTTCACAATTAATGTAAACAAGCAAGATGAAAAACTTTCTATTCTAAAAATTAAAACGAATGATTGGTTGATGCTAAAAAGACGCCTCTATCTTTTGCTCTAAATTACTAAAAACCGTTTCTTGAATAAATGCCTGTATTATTATTGTTCTTCTAAAATGTGAGTATCAGAGTAATTTTTTATCATTACATGAGCACACTCACTATCCTAAAAGACGGATTTTCCACTTCACGTTAGCTCAGAGCAGTTCCTTTCTCTGCACCTGGTTTTAAGGAAGATTTGCTTAAAAGTAAAAGTGTTCTAACACCCCCTGCCATACGCCCTTGTGGGGTCTCGCGGGATATTGTGTAAATATAGAAATATAATTCTCAGATATTTATGATCACAACAATATACCCTCATATGGTAAGGCATAGTTAGAAACACAGATTCAAAAGGATGGATATTTTGGGGAAATTCGAAATTTCCTTACATTTTCATACAAATAGTTGACGCTTTATGCCTATACATTCACCTTTCTTAAAAATCCTACAAAAAATACATTTTAAAAACAATCTCCTTCCGTTTAAATCTATTTTCAATGAACTGTTGATACAAGACAGACGCGTTGGCTGCATTAAAGTTTAAATGAATAATAACCAGAAAAACTTCACCTGAACACTTAGTAGAAGACAAACCGTATTTACCTTAGTAGTATGCAGGATTTGAACCAGAAACCTATAAATTACCAGGGAAACATTATTACTTCGGCAAGGAGGGCGAAATTTACTAAGCATTCACTTCGCAACCTGCTCCTCCAAACCCCTCACTACCCAATTTGCTTAACTTTCCTTAGTAAAATTCAAAATTATCATCAATGGTTATGCGTATGTTTCGGCACTCATGTGACCCTCGTCATCAGCAGAGAAGGAAAGAGCTGTTCGCGAGGCGAGGGCAGGGAGGGAATTTTGGGAGGATTGGGGAGGTCTGATTGAGGATTAGAGGGTATATCAACACTTAAGATCGCTATGAAAACAAAACCTTAATCTGACATGGATACACTCAGAAATTCCTTCCAAGCGACACGCCTTTGTTGATAGATCATTGATTATACACAGATTTAATTCATCTCCTGATGCTATATTTTAATACGAGTATAAATTCGTATAAACCGGTTTAGAAATTGCATTTAATAAAAAGACAATTTAAAAATCGATTCTCTTAAATGTCCATTTAGGGATGATTGCGGTGGAACTCAAAAGATAACGAGGGTTACGGTATTATGCTCGTGGTGAGGAACTAAATAGAAGTATCCTCAGCAGGGAGAGGATTGAGGAATATGACGAAGGCGTTGGTGCGAACAAGAGGAGAAATGAAAGTGGTAACTGCTGGGAAAAGGAGTAGTACGCTGAAGCGGATGGGTATTGGTACGGAGGTAGTATTGGAAAGCGCGCAGGGAGAAGGGAGGATGAACGTGGGCGAGGTCCATCAGTTCGCACACCTGGGAGGTGTGGCTGCTACCCCGGGACGAACTCCTCCGAGAGGCTTAAGGTGGCTTTGAAAAAAGAGCGCCGGGCGTCCTTAGTTGGAGGCGGCGGTTGCTGGCGGGGGGAAGGGCGGCGGTGGGCAAGATTGTGCAGGTGGGTGCATGCGAGGGGGAGAGGCGGGTGCCTCACGGGTGCCTCATGGGTGCGGCCGGCAGTAAAGGTGTAGCTACCACAGGCAGTAAGTCAGGGAATTAGAATTTAAAGTGGCACATGCATGCTTAAAGATTGCATTTGGTGTTTTCAATCTTATCCGAGGCATATTTGCACAATCTCAAGCCCCGAAACAATTTATGACCAGGAAACTCAGACGCTATTTTGCTTATAAAAACAGTAACATGTTTCCCTTAATCTTCGAGGAAAAAATATAGAATGAACGTGAATAGTAGTACTTCACTTGGCATCGACTAAATATTCTAAAATATAGTACTTGAGCTTTGGCTATAATGGTACCTTATGATCTCTTTGATATCATGAACATATTTTATGAACAAAAAAATAAAATAATTTATCTATGAAAATCGGTAGTATAACAATATTCTTTAAATTCAATATTTTTCATTAATAGGCCATTTTAATCCATCAAAAAATAATTACCCAACAATGTATCAATGAAATTCATAATTTGAATTCATCATCAATTTAACTTTTGTCAGAATTCCATTTAATAATTAACTTGAGAACATTATTGATACATATTTTCTTTACGACTTTCATCCTTCCAAATTCAGCCTCGAAATTTATCATTTTTAATGCAGGGACCAAATGTAAGTCCCCGAGTATTTTTAGCCAAGGAAAGATAGGTTTTATTCCTAACAAAAAAAGTATTTTTCTCTGTCCCTGAAATATGGCTTATTTAGATAGTTTTACGGCTAATTGTCTGCTGAAGTGCCTGACGACATTAAGAGTCGTGTTTAAGCACAATGAAACAACATTAAAACGTTATAATTATGTAAACCAAAGCAATACGTCATCTGAAGGCAATCATTAAAAACAAAGCAAGTTTACCAGATGAGACAAATATTATAGTTTTACTTATTGTTACATGGTAGCCGTAAAATCTGCTGTGAAGATCGGCAATCAGTTGGAATCGACGTAATTATAGTATGGTGAAATCCCCTCATCGGCCCCTTAACCTCCTGCCATATTGTTCTGTTTTCCCTTACAGCCTCAATGACGCCTGGAATTCCCGCAGGGCTTCGCTGTAAGCCGATTAATACGAATGAGGCCGCGAGAACATAATTATGTGTGCCTTTCGGGAATTCTGCTGAAAAAAACGCCCATATTTAGCATTCATAATTGGCCTTTGTTAAGGAAAGAGCATTAGGTGGAAGAAAAATGTTCCTCGCTCGGAATAGGAAGGCGAAGCTCTCTTATAGGAGATTTTCCAGGATTCTGTCTACCCGACCAGTGAACAATGGCTGAGTTCATAAGGAAAACATTCCTAACTTTTAATGCGAATGAATTTTAATACGGTGCTTAAATAATCAAGTGGCATATAGAAAATCATCATTAACTATTTAGAAATTAATTAGTTGCAATTAAAGTAACATTATAAATACAGGATATATTATGGCAAACATTACATTCCCATGAATTTCAAATTATAGCCCGCAAGAAGAAAAGCAATAAAGCAAAATTTGGAGTTATTTGCACAACGGACTGCAGACGAACGGAATTAACTTAAAGAAGTAAATAAACCGTAAGGCCTTTTCCGAAGAATAATAAATACTTTAAAAATAAAAATTAACATTATCTATCTGAGTGCAGGAAGTAAATATGCCAGTATGATTTTTCTCTAATTAATATGACTGTATTTATATGTTAGGTATTTAGGTTTCATAAATTTTCAATGAAAATATTTGGATCCGGCAGTTAATTGATAAGTAATCTGCCGGTTAAGGTAAGTTTTGGATGAGCGCAACAACCAAATAAATATTACGTGACTCATAAAAAGATACAATCCAACCACCTACTCTACATCAGGTCCCTCTTCATCTCCGTGTACTTACTCGTATGTGTCTCTAGTATGCACAAATGCAGACTCTTTTTGACCGAGGGCTTTTTATGGAACACCGAATACTCTCTATGCTACTATTAGGGAAAGACTCACTTCTGCTTTCGCTAACAGCTATGAACACCCCCCACCTCCAATCTTATTTTTTCTGACCCTTTTCAAATTTTAAAGCCACGAGGACAACGATCCAACGATTCCCTCCCGTTGAACTCTGCGTTGAAAGGGAAACATTATGCGGCGAACATTGGAACTGCTTATCATTGTAACTTCCTCCATTCCCGTCTGTTTACATCTAGGCAGCGACCCTGGAATGGGGGTGTGGGCTACAGATACGGTGTTGCTGTGCGAGGATAGGTTTCTCTGGAAGCAGTTCCGATCCCCGTCTCCAACAAACCTCGTTCAGGACGTCCGTCAACCTCTATAATTTCCTCTACAAAAACGCTGAAAAAGTTCGTACAATCGTGTTTGAAGACCAATGGCGTACTATTGAAAAGATTAGTAAGTTATCTGGAATAAGGCGGAGCTCGTTTCAGCGAATTTAGAGGGAAGATTTGAAGATGGGAAGAGTATGGGAAGGGTTTAGGCTGGCAGCCATTTGAGATACGAAGAGAACAAGCGAGAATTAGTGTTTTAGAAAGGTTCCTCACAAACGAGAGACACTAAAGGAATTATAATGACCCCACGCTACTTAGGTAGATCAGACCACAAAGATAAAGTAATGGAGATAGATTCCAACACAGATAGATTCAAATACTCATTCTTCCCGAGAACAATGAGAAATGATAATAGTAAGAAACCAAAATCATTTTAGAAATATTATATACATTTAATTTACAAGTTAGAAGAAAATTAAACATTGCAAATACATCAGGTATTTTTGTAGGTTCATCTACATCTACTCAATACCCCGCAAGCCGCCGCAAGGGCATGTGGCGGGGGGTGTTAGGGCACCACCCGTAAATTCGGAAAAAAACCGCATGCAGAAGCCACAAATTTAGAGCCCACAAACCAAATATGGTAATCATTCATGCACAAGCCCTTTCGCCCCAACCCTTTCACACATATGCAAACCCACAAACTTCCAACAAACATACATATGCACAATATTTGAATTTTTAATGTTGTTCCAACGTGTAACTTAAATGTTTTTAATATTTCTAAATGGACTTCGGATTCTTACTATTATGATTTCTGATTGTTCTGGGGAAGAATGAGTATTTGAATCTGTCTGTATTGGAATCTCTCTTATTTTATCTTCGTGGTCTGATCCGCCTAAGTAGTGTGGGGTCATTACAATTCCCTTAGAGTCATCGCTAAACTCGCTGGTTCTGAATCTTTCTGAAAGTCTTAGTCTCGCTTGTTCTCTTCGTACTTCAAGGGGCTCCCAGCCTAAATCCCCTAAGAGACCTGTCATACTTGTGTTCTTATTATCACAAGTTATAACGAATCTGGCGGATTTTCTCTGGATTTTATCCGATTCTTTTTTCCAAATTTTCTCCCAAGGTTCAGGTTTAGATTCAAGTTTATATCAGTTGGTAGTTTAAGTGTTTGCATATGTGCGAGTTGTAAGGGTTTTTGCATGAATTTATGTCATATTTTGTTTGTGGTTTGTATAAATTTGTGCCTTTTGCATGCGGTTTTTTTTTAATTACGGTAACTTAATTCCCTAACACCCGCCGCCACACACCCTTGTGGCGGTTTGCGAGGTTTAAGTAGATGTAGATGGCGTGAAAGCGGTGAAGAAAAAAACGAGGCAGGGGCTGACGGGCATCAAAACAGGTAAGTTTTTTAATTCTTTCTAGGAATGGGATCAGTAGGTCATTACGTTTAGTAATTAGGATCATCTTCGAGTGAAAGCAATCAAATTCAATGGGAGCAAGTATTCTATGAAGCAAGCATCTATTTCACACACCAATACAGGCGTAAGTACACATGAAGTACTTCAAATAACCACCACCGGAATGAAGGAAAACAAGTTAGGAGGAAAAATAATATTCCTCTAGAATTACAAAAGAGTTTAGAATAGATCGGAAGGAGGAGAATTTCCAAAGGAATTTGGCCAAAGGTTTGGTCCAGCTAAGGAATGCGTTCTTTAGTTTCTCAGCCGTCTTCCTTGCATTTGTGAGAGAAGTTTTTTGGTGACTAAGTCTACATAGAGTTACAGAACCAAAAGGGAAGCCCTTGCTTAGGGCTGAGAGCGTCGGTAGCCGGAGAGACAATCCAAAGTCATTACCCTTACATGTTGTCTTCTTCTTTTATTACTTTCTCCCATACATTAGTATTTTCAATTGAGATAAGTGAAATACGAAGCATTTCAAAAATCAAAATATTTTGGAATTGTAAAATTATTTCATTCTAGCAGAGTAAAAACTCTAAGAATGGTGGTGACCAAACACCCCCCGCCACACGCCCTAGCGACGGCTTGCGGGGTATTATGTAGATGTAAGAATGACCTTAGTTTTTTCCTGAGCACCTAACAAAAATGTTAGACACTTTCAAAACGCACCGAAGCAACACAAAAACCAAATCGCAGATTTGTTTGTGGGGGCGAAGTTGGTCGGTGACTACTCACGGAAGAGAGTGAAATGTGGGAACGAGAGAGGGGGAAAGGAGTGGAAGAGGAGAATAGACAAAGAGGGGCAGGAAGAGAGTGATGAAGAGAGACGATAGGGAGGGGCTGTACGCTAAGAGCATCTCCAGAAAAGGATTAAGGCTTGTCGAAAGCGTTGGGCCGGGAAAAAAGGCAAAAGGGGTTTTTGGAGTGGGCCTATGGATGATGAGGGTGAAAGCAGGGACAAGTGGGGCGCGAGGGGATTGGTAGGTAGGTCCGTAGAGACAGGGAGGCGAGTGGTGGGTGGACGAGAGGGCTCTGTAGGATCGATGGGTGAGCACCGTAGATCAAGCCACATTACAGGGAAATGGCTGGCCCCTCCGCCATTCAACGTTTATATAAAACAATACGTTAAAAGTATATGAGGATCGATTGTTAAAACCAGTCAGTAAAAGGCGCCAGATATAGGAAAAGAATAGGTGCACATATGTATTTCAAGGCGGGGCCATAAAGTTGATAATTAGGTATACGTAAACTCTAAGAATATCATAGGAATTTAGTAAAGGAGGGCAATTGATGATTGTCATAATAAATGCAAATGAAGTACGTGTATTATGCATATATAGATGAGAAACGTAACGTCAACCGTAATATCAAATAATCAAAATATATATGAGTGCTGGCGCGAAGAGGTAGTGCATTTATTTTCTAGATATCCTGCATGAAATTTACATCTACATCTACATAATACCCTGCAAGCCGCCGCAAGGGCGTGTGGCGGGGGGTGTTAGGTCACCACTCAAAAAAGGAAAAAAGAAATATTTAAATTGACATTTAATGGACAATTTAAATGGACATATCTTTATAACATTTTTACAGCATGATTTGAATATATCCTGCTATTGTAGATTCAGGCCTGGAAGTGTCTTATTTCGGGGAATTTTCGTTGTTCGAGTGAATGATCGAACATTTGTGTAGAGATGTAAGGATTGTGATTTTCCATGGCTTGTGATCTAACATCCCCCGCCACACGTCCCTTCAATGGCTTTGGGGTATAATGTATACGTGTACGTAGATGAAAAAGGCTTGTCTGAAGATGACCTTAGTTTTCCATCTATTGTTGGCATCCTCATTCATATTTTTACAGTCTTGTTGGAAAAATGTTTGTATCTTCCTCTGTAGTAATGCCTACCAAACCTGTGCATTAGTGTTATTGAAACGAAAAAAATGCCGCTAATAATAAAATATTTTGGTACAATAATATTTTTCAACTGTGTTTTCAAGAAACCGTGGGAATTTACTAGGATTACCAAAAGATGCAGAAGATGTTACGCATTTTCATGAGAGGATATACAAGGTCGGTGCAAAAATGATGAGACCTGTCTTTCTGCGCGCAAACTTTATAGCGGCGTCGTCTGTTAGAAGTAGCACATCTTGCTTGTGGCTCTTGAATTGTCTTCGCATAACAGCAACTCTTGTCTGAGATTATACATGCTTGTTGCACAAATTCTTGTTTCGGTGAGAATGAAGGCGTTAGAGAAGCAGCGTGTGCACTGAATTTTGTTATAACCACAGGAACTGAAACTTGCTCTAGGCATGATTAAAGAGTTACCCATAAAATCAGTTATGTGTTAAAACAATCTCATCTTTTTTTTGAGTGCACTTTGTTTTGTTAAATCAGTTTACCACGAGGTAGTCAAAACATAGTCCGAGGCGTGGAATCTAACTTGTTTACTGTCAATGTTCTAAGCCAATAATAACATACCGTAAAATATTAGTATTTAAAAAGATAATTTTGCTACAAGTAAATGATGACTATATAAGTTAGAATCATTTAATTTAGTGATAAAACTTCATTTGTGAAGTCACACGAACGACGATAATCCCAGCGGGGTGTCAAATTTTAACTTAACTCCATAAAATTCTACGCAAAAGAAAAAATATTATGGAATTAGTCGGGGTGTGACAGGATAAATATAAACTCAATCAAAATGGATGGCACTCTTCATCGGAGTTAAAAAGCAAACGGTTAAAGAAGAAAATGAGATTGAGAAGCTTACACGTTCCTGATAAATTTCTTGCTGCATTCTGGGGTACAATAATTTGTTGTAGTTAAGCGTATGTACTTGCATGCTTGTGGAGTGAAGGTAGGTGGATGTGTGTTTGCATGCGCGTGGAATGATGGGATGTTTCTATGAATGTGTGCACTGCTGTAGATTGGGGTTTGCATGTGTGTGTTGGTTTTGAATGCGGTACTATATTTCTTTTTTCTTTTTTTGGGTGGTGACCTAACACCCCCCGCCACACGCCCTTGCGGCGGTTTGCGGGGTATTATGTAGACGTAGATGTAGATGAGAAAGGAAAGAGTTGAGTAAAAAAACTAGACGCTTCTAGGATCGATACGACGTGGGTGGAAATTGAGGACGTCGAAGGGAGGGAATGGATACGGAAGGGCCCGCGAACGTGAGGTCGGTCGCTTGGAGAGAATAGTAGGTGAGGGAGGAAGTATGGGCTCGACGGCCCAAGGGGAGGATCACGCAAGTGCGGCCCGCGCACGGCTTGACACTGGGGTCCTCACCTCGAGCACCCAACCGATCGCCGGGAGCAGCCCCTCCTGAAACGAGCGCTCTGGCGGGGTCAGAGTTGAAGGTGATTTCCCAAGTGCGGACCTTATGGAACGAAAGCCTGGCGGCAGCGTGAGATGATCGCAGAAGATCCCTTCCATCTCTCGTCCCCCTCCGTGGAGGCAATGCCTCACGCTGTCCACTGCCTACAGGGAATTGTCACATTTCTACTTGTGATTTTATGGGTGGGGACAATAGTTTCCATGGCCATGGACTCATAGAATTTTCCCCTTCTGGTTTTCCAGGAATGCATGACATATCTTAGTAATGATGGTGATCTCGTGTACAAGTAGTTGTGGCTCATATTTATTCCCACCAACCAGGGGTCCTGGCTCGCATTCCGGCGGATTTGAATAGTTTTAGTGGTATCTCGATCCCTACTTGAGTTGCTCATTGAAGGGCACTCCGTCCGCCGGATGGAACGGAGTGAGTACGCCGTCCGTCGGATGGAACGTTGAGCTACGAACCCCTTGGCATCTTTCATTAAGAGTAGGTTAATGCCGATGTCGGGTTTCTTTCTACCTTTATCCTTTCCTGTGCATTCCTAATGGCGCAAATGATCTTAGCTCTCGGTCGTCTCCCCTAAATACTAAAACTACTACTTATACTACTTATATTTATTCCATCCTTTTTTGTACACCTGAGAAATTTTATAACTGATGAATATAACATTTTTTTAAATTAGTAAGATTTCCAAAAAGCCTAGATTTAAAAAAATCTTCGATAAAGTTTCATACAAATAAATTTGTACACAAACTTAAATGCTAAGGCATCAGAAAATGAGAAAATAATGAATTGGATTAGAGACTTCTTGTCAAATCGCAAACAAATAGCAGACAGATGGGTTGTGTTCAACAAATAGAGATGTAACTTCGGACGTCCCCCAGGGAAGTGTAATAGAGCCGCTTGTATACTTAATGTACATTAATGACTTAAGCGCACACTTAAGTAGCAATCTCAGGTTATTTGCTGACGACACTGTAGTATTCAGAGAAATAAGGAGCCAACTGGATCGCGAACTACTCTCCAGAGACTTAGACAATATCGGATTGGTGCAGGGAGTGGAGATTAATGCTTAAAATTGATAAATGCGCAGTTCTGAAATTTTGGAACAAAGGAAGTGGTGAAAAGGATATACAATATGAAATAGAGGGTATAGTGCTAACTACGGCCAATCAAGATAAGTATTTTAGGGTAATTCTAATACCACACCTTTCATGAGGAGCACATATTAGGACAATATGAGGACCCGCTTTAAAGAAACTGGGCTTCATTAAATGGGTGCTGAGTAGATGTAATGAAAAAGGAAAGAGAGGTGTTATTTTGTTCTAGTTAGATCTTATTTGGAATATGCCGCAAGTATTTAGAGTCCTTGACAGAAAGTTTGGCAAAAATAATTAGATAAAGTCCAGAGGAAATTGCCAGATTCGTTAAAAATTGTTATAACAAGAACACAAGAGTAGCAGGTCTCTTAGGGGATTTAGGTTGGGAACCACTTGAAATACAAAGAGAAAAATCGAGACTTAGAGCTTCATAAATGTTCAAAACAAACGAGTATAACGATGACACCAAAGGAATTATAATGGCCCCACACTACTTAGGTAGATCAGACGAGAAAGTGAAAAAAGGAAGATAGATCCCAGTACGGATAGATACAAATACTCATTATTTCCCCGAACATTCAAAAATCATAATAGTAAGAAACCAAATTCACTTTATAAATATTAAAAATATTTTTTTTTACAAGTCAGAACAAAATTAATCATTGCAAAGATATCAGGTGCATTCGTTGGCGCATATGTGTGTGATTTGGTAGTTTGAGTGTTTGCATGTGTTTGGGTTGTAAGGGCTTTTGGATTATACCATTTTTTGTTTGTGGACTGTATAAATTGGTGGCTTTTGCATGCGGTATTTTTTCTTCATGACGGGTGGTGCCCTAAAACTCTACACCAAACGCCCTTGTGGCAGCTTGCGATGTATTATGTAGATGTAGAAGTTTTTCTCTAGCATTTACATGAATTTGGACGTCTTTTTGCGGATTTTTGGGGAACATTTTTTTCCATTTTCATAACTATTTATGTACATTTCCTCTCCCTTGATCATTACTCATCAAACCTGGTGCTTGCATCCACTGCCACATACCTTTTTGGTGGATCATGTGGTATTTATTTAAATGTTGATTTACTGTAGAGGACGGAACGAACACATGAGAGGCGTTTGAGAGGGTTCAAGTAAAAACTGTTGCAGCTCGCATCCGTTCGATGATTCTTTAGTCAAACTTCTTTCGTCCAAGTCTCGCCTCCTCCACGCTCATGGGGAAATCACTCACTCGTGCAAACTGGGATTACGTCCACCGCACACATAATTGGTAATGCACGCGTGTGATCCCGCATCTGCACGTACCGCTCTTTCGTGCGGAGGGGAAGCAGGAAGAGGGAGGATCCCTCCCCCCTTTCCTGCCTGCTCCACAGCGGAGGTAGTAAGGATAACGCTGTCGAGGTTAAGGATAGCGGGGGCCACGGGGAAGGGGGCGTGGACAACGAAGAGTGTGTGAGGAAAATGAGGAAAGGAGAAGAAGGGTGGAGGCGCCGAGGAGAGGAGAGGGGAGGTCGTAGGCCAAGGGGGTTAGTTTCGGGGGGAAAGGTAGGGCTGGGTTGAAAGGAAGGGGGTGGGCTGGTGGAAGAGGTTGAAGGGGATTAGAGGGAGAAGCGTTAAGAGTGATGAGGATGTAAGTGGAAGGGATGGCGCGGGGAAGGGAGGACGGACGGGATGGAGGCGACCCGGGCGGGAGGGCACAGGAGGAGAGGAAAAATGAGACGCATTGGTCAGCTTTGGGAGGAGGGGGAGGAGAGCTTTTGGTCCGAATTCAAGAGGTCTGCTTGGTGCTTTCCTTTTTCGTGCAACGGACTCCATCTTCGGCCGTGAATTGGAGAGAGAATGTGGTGAACGAGGAAAACGAAGCGAAGCGCGCGATCAGACTCGAGTCGAGGACTCAAGAGGGGCTGCCGCATTCGTGCATTGGGATGCCACGAGTCGCACTATCCGTGATGTACATCGGTTGCGTTACCATGTTGCAAAAAAATACCCGAATAGGGGTTCACACACTTATTCCAACACTCGTACGCAAATTATTGTGTTAAATTAACTTTACATAATGGATATTTTTATCAAATTAGCAGGTATTCTACATTTTAAATGTTACGGTGGTGAATTATTATGAATATAATATCAATTTGAATCAAAACATTTAGCTTTTTCTTTTATTTAATTCTACTCCACAATTATCTAATTTTATTTAGTGATCAATTGCCACGGAGTATGAATATAACGCAATTGAATCTATAATATGTTCAACATAAATGTATCCTTTGGAGAGATTAAAAGTTTAACTCTCATCACAAAGCCACAAAATAAAATTGCCGAATTGAATAAAAATCTAGAAAGAAATGTCCGAAAACGCATCGTTTTTCGTAAAATACCGTAAATATGCAATAAGCATTTGATGGGAAATAGTACTTCTATTGAGTGATTCATAGAAAACAAGTTTTATTGGAGTTACGTACGTAAATTGGAATAAAGTAGGTGGTGACCAAACACCCCCACCGCCACACGCCCTTGCGGCGGCAAACGGGGTATTATTTCGATCGATAGATATAGATAGATTACCCTTTCCTTTTCGTTAGCTGAATATTTCTCTCTGTATTTCTCATTTCTTCTAAAGGAGAATTAACAGGTACATAATTCACAACTATAACAAAATATGTATGTTTGAAATTGGAAGTTGAATAAACTTATCTCAAGTCAACCTGCAACAATATAACCGATTATATTATTATAAACTGATTACACTCCCGAGACTAAGTCCACGGTAAACCGATGATGTATTTTCCCGATCTAAGTTAAGGAAACATTCTGCAATTAATAATAAATAAAAATGTAATACATTTAGGTATTTGCCGCAAACATCTAAGTCAGATGCTTTATCAATAATTAACTATTATGGTTTGCTAAATGAATACCCGAAATATCTTCTCAGCATATCGATAAATAAAATAATCGTATGGAAATGATATAGTGCATCATCACCCTCATTAATATGTGAATTAATATTTAATCGATTGTTGTACTTAAGTTTTTATGGAAAAAATAAATGTAATTAATCAGTCAACTGTTTGGTTTCCCCTATACGCTGGGGAAACTAAAATAAATGACTTCCTGGTGTTTTACTTTTTTATTTTTACGGAAGTTTTGATTTCATTAGATCTTTATGCAATGCTTAATTAGATGGGAAAATTTTAAGCATGGTGGCAAAAGTCACGCAATAAACTTGAATACTTATATAAGTTAAATATAATACCTATCAGGAGAAGATGGAATTGGAGGTAAATATGAATAGCTAATGTTAAATTTACACTTGAAACTTCTTGATGAATGGGGACTGACTGACGTTAAGACATTATTTCTCTCTAGCAATAACTCCGTATGATAACTAAATACGCCAAGGTTTGTCGCGCGGGATCTAATCACAACTTAGGCAAGAAAAATTAATGTGAATTTCTCTAGTTCTTGAGGAAATCACTGCAATCCCAATTATATTACAAAAATTCAATTCTTCGAGTTAAGGGAACCCTTCAGTGTCAAAACTTCCAGCAAACCGACCCGTCTACCACCGAACCACGTGATGCTGTCCCCACCCGTCTAAGCCACATCGACCAACCCCCCTCAAACTTTCACCATCCCCCTCACAAATCCCCTTACGCCTCACACTGGTCTTCCCTCCCCCTTCACTCTCACGCATCGACCTGCCTAGCCCACGGCCCAACAGCCATTGATTATCTTATGGACACGGTTCAGCCTTCCACCCCCTAACAAGCGCCCTCGCCTTTCCTCCCCCACAGCATACGACCGAAATCTTTCCTCCCCAATTCCCGTGGCCAGCCTACTCCACCCTCGTCCCATTCTCCTTCTCTCTCTCTCCTTTAGACACACATTCAACCTCCTTTTCCACTCGCTTCCTCAACCAATCGCAAATCGCCCCTAGAAATATAGCTCCTCCACGACCCTTCAACATTTTAGTTTTCTCAAAGCCTCCGGCATTTTCTCCAACTACACTAGATATTCCAAATGAAAATTATTTCCTTAGTCATTTAAACCTCCACTTCTACAAAGGCTGTGAGGTTTTATAGCACTTATTCGATCGGCTATTTAATAATGACGTCCCAAACTCATTTGTCGTGATAAAATAAACTACAGTCCCGAGGGATATTTCTCTCTCTCTCTCTGAAAGACAAAAGCAGTTAAATCAGCTCTTTGCAAAGGGGATGTTTTCCACCGCTGTCAAATGACGTGAGGTACGTTTTATTTTCAATCATTTCAAATGCTAAATTTTCCGATAATAATTGCTATGGCGACAAATTTAAGAGAAATCATGCCTACCAGTTATTCTTTCGTATTTTTTCAAGTGTCACGTAGTTTATTTGCGTGGAACAAGATGTGGCGCTGTAAAAATATTTGGTGAATATTGAATTCAATTCAGTTAAAAAAAAGAACACGTTTTGTGGAGGTTATTGAAATAGTTTCGGTCTACGGGTGTTGGATAATTTTTCGAATAGGAAAATCCGTGCAACGGAATAAAAATGACATTGTTACCAAAACTAAGAATTTTGATCTATATCTACGAAATACATGCTAGCAGTCGCAAGGATACGTATATGGGAATAGTAGGTCACCAGTCATTTGACATATATACTCTCTATTTCCTTATGCACCAGGCACCCGGCGATCCACCAAAAACCGGGTGCGACCGAACGCCAATCATGCAAATTGCCTACATATATTATGAGAATTAAATGATTATAATCATTACAATCATACAATCTGATAATTATCAGACATTTCTAAGCAAAGAGGACAAGTACATAAATTAAAAGAGAGCAGGCACACATGCAAATCCGACACTTATTTCCGATTAATATTCAAATTTATGAAGAGGGATCGCCTTGAGACTCTCCATATTTTTAAATTGACATTTTATTTTAATCAAATATTTAAATCAAATTGTGCCCAAGGATATACCTATATATTTTGCGAGCTTTCCCTAAGTTACACGTGAACGCTTTCATTCATAACACACTTCAAAAACATATTTTTTTATTATAATCAGCGAGTGCTTCCAACCGAAGTTGTGTTAACAACACCCTTATCCATCTCATTCTAACGCTATCCCCCTTGTACACCCTGATAGGTCATCCGTCTTATATTCCTATGTATTTGGCCTGCATGTGCGTACTTGCACCTCAGTATTTCTCGTAGGTTATCTCTTCTATTTTATATTTATTCTTTCCTCAATAGTATATAAATACACATTTTTACTACAAACATAAAGGCGATATACCCTGGAATACATTGAACGTAGAGTACGAAAATATGCTACATTATAGGAAAACTTATTAATATGTAAACAGTTAAAAAAGAGTGCATGATTTAGAACTAAGATCATGGGAAATGAAAACGAAAATTAACGTGAGAGGAAAGACTCGGGTATACTCGTATCTCCCCCATTTCCCCTTGATTATTTTAAAAATAATTTGTATTTGATATGACACTAGATTTGCGCATACTGTGATAGCACTGCATCAAACAGGCAAAAAAGCCGTAATTGTTCTAATGAAAACGAAGGGAGGTCTGCAAATATGTTATTTTTCGGAAAGAAATTTATTCGTGGAGACCACTAATGCTAAGAAGTGACTCGGCTCATGAACGACAGCAGCAAGAAACTACCAGGTTAAGCCGATCCTTAAACTCCCTTTCGAATTGAAAGGCAGACGTCTTTTACATTGGATCTGAGCTATTCGCTCGGAAATCTCTGATTTATGGCAGCAGTTGAGTAAGTTTAGGCATTCTGGAGGCAAGGCTGGAGGTCGACGGGGAAGACAAAAAGGATGCCTTCCGAACGTTTTATTACCGAGCCAAGCATGCGCACAGGAGGTCGTGCAGCACACAGAGGTCCTCCGGCTTGAGGCGATGGAGGGCTATTGCTTGCCTTGCAAGGGTCAGAGAATCGATTTCAATCCATGAGAGGGTTCGAACAAGGAATAAAACAACATTTCGACACAGAATATTTCTCCAAATTCCCGTCCAAAGTGCCTCTCCTTGTCTCGGTAACCTATTGACATGAGTCTGTCGGTTGCCAGGCAACTAAAATAGATATTCTATCATGCAACGATGTTTAAAATAATATAGCGCACTTCAATATTCTAATTCGTAAGTTTACACTCACCTCGGGGCAGAGATCAAGAGTTTTCAATACAAGTCTCCCTCCTTCGGAGTGGCCACATCATGTGCAGTCTGATTTCATAATAACCACTCAAAAGAGATCGAATTTTTTGTGACTCCATTTACAATGATGCCACTCAATCGTTGACTTATCAATCGTTTGGCAATAATATTATGTCATGTCTTTAGAATATCAAACATTTATGAATTCAAGTAGATGTAAATCAGATCAACATGAAAAACGGTTAACGAGATGGTTTTGAAATTTAATTAAAACTCTCTAATTGGGTGTGTAATCGTATGCGATGTTTATAACGAGGTATAATTCTTAAAACTTACATCAAATATTAGCATGCTGGATTTATCATCATTTAAAATAATTGAAACAGGAGGTTACCAACTTAGGGAGACAACCAGTAAATCCCGTTATCCCTGCCTCCACCGTTATTTTTCCAAGTTCAGGATGACGCCTTCGTATTAGATAACATTTAACTCCAAAACATGAAATGAAATCGACACGTCGCTATAACCTTAGTGAAATTTTGAGTTACAATGTTAGCTTATTTCATACAGATTTTTATAGTGCCGAAAGTATAGGTACTAGCAGCCTAAAATGGAATAGATTAACTTTATTAAATAGTTTAGGCAACATATGATTATTTATATTCACCAAGAAATATCTCCTTCGACATAAAATTGTATTGCTGGTGAATGAAAATTGTGTGTCCTCGCTTCATTTATGTTTTAGTAAACAAAATAACTTCAAGTGATTCACGTTAAATGTTGGCCTAATGAAGTTAAGGCACGGCACCTAATGAATCATTCCTGTATCAAACAAGAAAGTTTTCGACTGACGAGAAAGAAAGTTTTTGTTACTCGTATTTCAGTGGTTCCAGCCACCTTGATCAGCGTGAGAGTTATAACAGAAGGAAAGATTAGGAGAGGTGAAGGCGGGATAATGGGGGGAGGGGGAGGATATATAGAAAGAGGTAGATGACTGGAGCTTCACCATTAGCAAACCTAGCTGATTTTGTAAATCCTCGACTGACTTTTATTCAAAAGATCAGTTCTTTCCAAGCTTCTTTTATCAATTGCTCCAAATACAAGTTCAAAATTACAGATGATACGTATTTGGCACTCCTGCCCTACTCCTCTTTCTACCACTGCCAAATCCGACATTTCATCGGTCAATCGCACCCGAGCAGTTTGAGACATACGGATAAGCCTCTTTTCCTGCCAAAGTAGTTATCCATTTCAAATAACGAAAAGATAGTGACATTTGTCCAATGAATAAGTTTGATAGTACGACCAGGTTTGGATGTGTTAAATGATCTTCAGGTATAAAAAATATGATTTAATGAAATAACTGAAGATGACGTAATAAATCGAAATCCGGTCGTGCTAATAAACTTATCTAGTTGAAAATTCTTTTGTTTATTATGTTAGAGTTCCACCACATCACGCCTTAAACTACCTAAAAATAACGGATAAACAAATATTGTACCTACTTTAGTAGACAACCAAGAAAGAACGGCACCTGAAAAGCAGACTAAGTATCAACATTTGGCCACTGAAACATTAAGAATGCGGCGTATGAAAAGAATCGAAATAGCCCCATTATTTAATGATATTTGCGATAAGCATAATGAAAAAGCAATTTCTAGAAAGCATTAAAATACTAATTCTCCCCCACGATCAATATACGTAACACCAATAAAGGAACTGCCTACAGCAACGGTCCTATCATGAAACATTTTTAAACCCTTGGAAAACACAATTCGAACATACCCTATGATATTCTTTCAGAGTACTCTGAATATAAAAAACCTTCACTGTATCTACGTAATCCAGCAAGGTGGAGGTAATAAAAGAAAATATATAAATAAAAGTGATAATAAACATACACACCCAGAGTTGAACTTATGAAGTATGTGAGCACTAGCACAAATACGCAGATGCCAACATGCATTCAACAAATGCACCTCAAGTGCGTTACTTTTTATCTCTGCCCGTCACAAGTTCGAAAACTCTATGACTCGTTTTTCACCACTATTTTTTCATGAAGATGTCATTCCACTCACGTCCCACTGTGTGTCATATACTGCGTCCTCCTCCTTCCTCCGAATGCCTCCCACCCCCTCTAAACCCCTCCCCTCTTCATACCTATTACCCTATCTCTACTCCTATATCGTTCTCTGGAAAGGAAGGGCGTCCATCTCGCCTCACATGTTTTATTGCTCTCAAAAACATCTCTTTCTCTCTTCTTCTCCTATCCACCTCAGCCTAATTCTACCAGTATCTCCGCAGCCTTATCTCGCTGTCCAACCCTTCCGACTGCTCGCTCTTCATGCACCCCATTCTACCCCTTTACACAACGCTCCCCCTCCCTCCCTCCTACTCCCTCCGCACCCCGAGTCGCTCAATAAACTCCCATCACTAACTACTCGCGGACATTGACTTCCCTCCGCTTGACTCACACGGGCGCTTGCTTTTTCTGCCTGCCTCTCTTCCCACTGCTCTTCTCGCACCTTTCCCGTCCCCATATCCACTTTCGTACACCCTCTTCTCTGCAAACTCCGTGCTCTAACTGACCTAAGACGCCTGAATTAGCCCATGCCCCGATAGCTGGGCGGGAGTGAGAAGAACCGCAAATCGAGAGCCGCGGATGGACTCGCAAATCCAGAGGTACCGCGATAAACATGGTTCCTTTATCCACCTTTCCAGGTGGAAAAATTTGATCGATTCTATCCACCTTGTTACGTGATACTCCAGGTAGATATATATGTGTGTGTGTATATATATATGCGTGTGTATATAAATATATATATATATATACACACACATATATATCTACCTGGAGTATCACGTAACAAGGTGGATAGAATCGATCAAATTTTTCCACCTGGAAAGGTGGATAAAGGAACCATGTTTATCGCGGTACCTCTGAATTTGCGGATATATTTATATTTATTTGCGGTTATATTTTTGGATATATATATATATATAAACCATAAACACAGTAATCAACCCGAAGGTCGGTTTAGTAGGTGATGGTAGAGCTCTCCCATGTACCAAGCCCGACGGCATGTGAATATTCACACATCAGGGTAGGGGGGCCAGTTCCTTTCCCTGTGCCGGTTATGGTTTCCCAGGAAGATCTGGTACCCGAAAAATCAACTAGCTTGGGTGGAGCTGCAGGTGCCCAGAGTGCCTTGCCCGGGATTCGAACCCGGGACCCTCTGGTCAGCAGTCCAACGCTCTACCCGCTAGACAAGAGAGACCAGCATATATACATTTATATATATATATATACATGTATATATATATATATTATATATATATATATAAATAAATAAATATATATCTATATATATATATAGGTATAAGGAAAGGGGATAGGAAAACACATAAAAGGCGAACACAGGACATGCGGTGAAGGCGGTTTTTGAGCAGATCACGAAAGTAAAAATATTTCCTTATCCGGGATTTGAACCACGGGCCTTCCACTTGCCGGGCGGATGCTCTACCACCTAAGCTTATAGGGAAACCTGATTTACCTTGAGATCTGCGATCTTATAAAGCGCCAAAGTGCTCCGATACATATTGCCCGAGAGATGGCGTTATGGAGCTGTTTCACCCACCAAAGGAGAAATAGACGGGACACAAGAAAGGGAAAGGATAGTAGAAAAGCATTCATACGATCTCATAAAGGATAGGAACGGTGCGTTTCATGGCACGCATAGCCAGAAGAAGAGACGAGCCACATTGGCCAAACACATATTCAAACTTGAAAATCCCGCTATACGGCGCACAAATATTCATTCAAACATAGAAATAGGTATAAGGAAAGGGGATAGGAAAACACATAAAAGGCGAACACAAACCACCTAGTATACCACCACCACCATACCAAACAAGTGATAGTTAAACCTCCATTTAGTGTTGCTAATGATTAACTAATCATACGTGACTGCCAATTTAAGTCATACTCAGGCGCACATTCGTGCCCATTTCCTGTGTTGTCATATGATCATAGTGTTAAATACCGGAGGCTAATGCGTGGATGACTCGTAGGCAGATTGACGCAGTTTTTTGAATCCCAAAGTCATGTTTGGGTAAATATTTGTCTCGTGCGTATTCATCCCTTGCCACACGGCCTATTGGTGGCTTGCAGAGTAGTTAATGAATAAAAAAGAGAAGCACTATATTGAGACTACGCAGCTTAGTATTTTCTTAAAAGGAAATAGACCGCTTGACCTAAAAAAAATAAAAAGAGACGTGTCAGGCGTAATGTGCTGGAATATCATGATTAATAAAAAAATCAATTTTCCATAAAAAATAAAATTTTTTGCGACCGGTTTCAATGTTACTACATCATCATCAGGTCACCTCATGATGATGTAGTAACATTGAAACCGGTCGCAAAAAATTAATTTTCATTGAAAATTGCAATTTTTATTACTCCTGACCAATTCACTAAACTCGAAGGTATTCGTGATCGTGTGGAGCGTTGGTTGAAGATTTGTCCATCAAATGATTGTTATAATTACGGGCATTTCACTAAAGAGACAAGGCCTCCATTTAAGGCCTCGTCTAAATTGATCCTTTTCGGTGTTTTTGCTTCATTTCTTATTTTTCATTTCTAGTTAATGTATGTAATTGTGTATATATATACATACATATATATGTATGTTATACACATACATATATACATATAAATGTATATATATACACAATTATATATATATATATATTCTTTCACGTGGAAAGAGATTCATGCTTCATTTTCATTTTTAGTTAATGTAGGTAAGTATTTTTTATGTATATATATATATATATATATATATATATATATATTTAAATATTTATATATATATAGTATATAAGTTAATATAAAGGGACTAGTCGACACAAACACAGAAAATGAAACACATAAAAGAGGGACTCACTGGGTCTCGAATTTTCGGTGGTGCAACCACCTTTCTCAAGAGGAGTTAGGAACGGAATTCAAATATATGTATACATACATATATATGTATATATATATATATATATATATATATATATATATATATGTGTGTGTATATGTATGCACAAATATTCTTTCACATGGAAAAAATATAAGGAAAATGGGATAGGAAAACACATAAAAGACGAACACAGGAGAGGTGGGGAAGGCGGATTTCAGTAAATCACGAGCGTAAAAAACTTTCCTTAACTGGGACTTGAACACCGGACCTTTCACTTGCCGGGCGGATGCTCTAACAATTGAGCAAATAAGGAAACCTAATTTAATTTTAATATACAAGGAACGTAGCTACGGTCGTGAACCAATGTAAGCAAAAAATACCGAGACCGTAAACTTGAACCTAATTTCGACTGAGATCTGCGATGTTTTAAAGCGCCCTGGTGCTCTGATTCCTTGTCCAAGAGATGGAGTTAGGGATCTGGTTCACCCACCAAAGAAGAAATAGACAACACACACAAGAAGAAAGGACTGTATGTGGGCAAGCACATACCATCATAAAGGATAGGAACAGTACGTTTCATGGCACGCGTAGCCAGAAGAAACGAGTCACATTGGCCAAATACACATTCAAACACGAAATCCCACCATACGGCGAACAAATATTTTCATGAGTTATTAACTAAGTATTGAATCCAACATAGAAAAGGAGCTAGGCTAGGAATCATTAAAGAAGCGAAAGTTCACTCGCAGATGAAAACATTTGAATAAATTGGAAGGAGGTCTCTTTAGCAGTGATGTTGGAAATAAAATATTACCCCATCGTACTGCGAAAGGGGAGATCGTGCTGATAAAATTAGAGAGATTATGTGTAGAACAGATCTATTTAACATATCGTTTTTTCCACGAACGATAAGGGAAGAGTATTATTCAACCGCAGTAGCTGTAAGAATATTCGGGTCAAATTTAGTCTGCTCTGTATGAACCCTTAGCGATGAATTGCAGGGCACTAATAATACAAGTACCCATTTATTATGTTTAAGTGTTTGAGCTATCTTCTATGCCACAAATTCTGGTTTATGATACGTTGATTGGTTTTAATAAGACATGCATCAGATACTAATGCATGCATACTTTAGATATTAATTTTGAAATTATTTTAAGGTCATAATTGATTAGATCTGTGTGTATGTATGTATGTATATACTCATATATTATGCGTGGGTGGTCTGAAAAGTTTCCGACTCAGAAAATTTCAGAAAAAAATGCTCTGTATCTTTCTTAGGCCGAAAACTATTCAGATCATCCTTGTTAAAATTTACGAAAGGAAATAGGAATCATGCATGCAGTCATTTGAGGAATCCTGTGACAAGTTGTAGTGGAATAAATACTATGAGGAAGAAGACGGATTGAGAGGGCTCTGAAAAGGGAGAAGACGGGAGATAAATGGAAGGGATGATGGAAAAAAACTGGGAGCGTGGATAAGAGAGAAGAAGGGAGAAAAGCATAGAGGTAAGAGGGATTTGTCACAAACGATATGGGAATCGGGAGGGAATTTTCTGAGGAGAGCGAGATATAAGAATAAAGGTTTTTGCTGGGTGGCTGGCGGAGGCCCTAGGGCTGTTGCGTGCATGGGTGGCACGTTATATCCGCAGCGTGGTATATTGACAGCTCCGTGCCCTGCCTTAAACCCTTTCGCCTTTTTAAAAAGAGCGACTTGGTCGAACTGCTGGGGAAGATGGCGTTCCGGTGAGAAGGGAGAGGCAATGAACGAATACTTTCGCTTCGGAGATAACGGAGAGGAGGTTTACATATTTCGAGAGTGGGTCGGTCGGGAGGGACGCTTACGCGGATGGGACCATCCAGGGGCAGCTCCCAAATCGTTATCTCCGCTCCGAACCTACCAGGCCCCTGCGATTATGCCCCTAATGCGCCGACGACTTTTTATGTCTGCCGCATGAGCGACCGAGGGGAGCAAGGCTATTGAATAAATATTTTGCTTACAAAGTTTCAGCTCTTCGCTCGCACACTTAATTATCACGGCTGGCAGTGAGGAAAGCCCTGTAGGACGACGGACGTCTCCTTCTGAAACTCTTCATTAAAATTTAGCATTCGGCGTTGGTAGTAACATAGGCGCGCAAATGAAAAAGAACCCTTTTCTTCTCCTCTCTCGTAAAATAAACGTGATCTATCTACGTGAAAACTCACCCTGAAAAATCGTTTGCCCGATTTTTAATAATTCTTTTTTCCATGTGGCGATTTGACGAAGATGTCCATAAGATACGGGTATTGGCAGTAAATTGGGTAAAACTTGAGACAGAATTCACCGATGTCATGGCAATACATAACTTCTGGAACTGTTATGACTCAATTCCCACATCTAGCAGTCTCGATATTCTTATATTTTCCAAAATTTCCTTCGTATTTTTATATTTTATTATTGCATAATGAATTAAGTTATTGATTAATAGTCGTTTAAGTCCACCCTTGATTTCACCAATGGAAACGCAAGGCTGAAAATAAATAAAAACTTCTATCAATTTTCTTTTTAAAGATGAGAGGATTAAGAAAACACCATAAAAATTACATTATTACAGATTAATTTCATTAAAGAAATGCTACTGTGATCTACATTAACGGAAAATCTTTTATTAAACAAAAGGATAAACTATGTTACGAGTTTCTTCCACCTAGTCCATTTGACATAGGATTCATTGATCACCGGTGAAAAAAACCAAAAATCGTATTTAATTAAAATGTACACAGTCATTTATATGAAGATTTAAGTACCTTGAGAAAGGAAGAAAAGAGGAAAATAAGGACACTCTGTGAGTATTCATTCCCGCGTTTCGAACGCTATGCAATTTAAGCCATTTCAACGTCGACGATGTGGTTCAGGTTTAAGTATTTCAAATCTCATGATCAAATTTCGGGTGAGTTTCATTTTTGTGTCAAAAATACAATAACACATTAAAATATCGCTCAAAAATGAGTTCAATAAACGCGGGAGACTCAATATGAGGGGGCGACGTTTTCTTTCGTGCGGCCATAACACCGCGCAATAAAGGCCGTTGGGGAAAGGAAGTGCTGCCGAAAATAATAATCACAGGAGTATGCAAGCGCCTCCCAATGAGGCGCCCGGATTCCACCCTCTAATCCCGGCCTCTCCTTCCGCTACTACTCCCCACTGCCGCCCATTTACTCACGCTGTCCCCGCTTATGTGCCGTTTTTGCCTTTGTGCGATGCTATCGTAACCCAGCTCAATAAGGAAAGAAAGGACGCGAGGGAAAAAATACGGGAAGACATTTAGAAGTTTGCCGGCGGGGGAGGACGAAATGAATTGAGTGGAAAAAATGATGGTCACTAACAATGTGGCGATTCAGACGTAGGCATATTTGTGATTCTCCATTATCATTTCTTACCCCGCCAAAAATAGTCATTTCGTGGAAGTACCTAGAAAGGGAGAGAAGTTGATAAGAGTTGTGATGCTAGTTATTGTTGTTTCCCCCTAGGAGTACTTTGGGTTTGAAGTGACCATACATTGACATTTATATAGTATGCTGCACCACATAAAATTCATTTAACTTCATTCCATTCCACCATAGTAACTAGCATGGTAACGGTTAATTCAAAGTTAGAATAAAATGCCTTTATAAGAATAAGAGACCATATTACATTTAGTACTCCCCCAATTTTTTCACACTCGAAAAGCATCACCAGACTTAGGTGGGTCAGCACTATTTTGCATCCAAATAACTGGAACTAATTTATGAATGTCCGGGTTTAGAATCATTTGTAGAAAAAAAATGAGGGAGAAGGTGAATGAGGACAAAAATGAAAGTAGTGAACCTTAAAAAGGATATAATTAAGAGAGGACATAGGAATTAGCTTTCAATTGAAACCGTCTGTGCCGCGTTTTCTTAGGCGCGAGTCACCAATGTGCAAGCACGGCGTCTGGCAGAGCCGGATCCGAAATCATGGCCGATTAAGCGCACGGGTAACCGGAAAATGCACGCCTCCGCTGCTCCCGTGACACGAAAATACCACACACGTGGCGTAAAAATAGTGCAACCACCTTGTCAAAAGAAAACGCCAGCACCAACGTCCGCATGAGAATAGGGAGCGGTGCGAATACGGAAGGTCTAGACGTCGACTGGAGGAGGCGATCCAAGAGGAAGAGAGGAGAAAGAAAGGGAAGAAGTGAAGGAAGGAGAGAGAGAGAGAGGAAGGAAGGAAGGGAGCGAGGGCGTCGCAATGAATGGGACAACGGGAGAGAAAGATCAAGAGAAGGGGGCGGTGAGGTTTCTGGGTAATGAAGACGCAGCAGGGTGGGGGCGGGATTAAGGGGGACGGGGCAAGAGGGGAGTGGGCTTATCAAAAATAACATGGGGAGGGAAGAGGAGGAGGCGGGAACGACGGTGTCGCATTTGGGGAGGGTCGGAATTGAGAAGCATTGGAGGCTCTAAAGAATGGGACAGCCCCAAATAATAAAAAGGCAGGGTTTTCGGGAAGGACACTAAAAAGAGGCCGTGGGAGGGAGGTAGGGGGTTTGGAGGGTTTTCACTTGAAAAGGAAGGTCCCGGCGTTCGCGAGTGGGGTTGAGGGGGAAGAGGGTGGTATGGGTGGGAAGCCGTGACTTGGTGGGCATTATGAGTGAGAGGGGTGAGGGAGCTCTTATCCCCTTCAGTAGTATTTCATTTGTTTTCCTTAGAGAGCGAGAGTGCTAGAGGAGGCCAAGGGGGAAGAGGGGCGACTGGGTAGGGGGACGAGGACAGGGTAGCGAGCTTAGTGCAAAGAAGACGTGAGTTTTTAAGCTTGTTTATTCTTCCGGCCTTTACTGTGTACCTGGTGTATTTAGGTGGAGCAGAAAAAGACGCTAGCAGTGACAGCTTCCCGAGTTCAGTTGGTCTGAGTTGCCTCATATCCGTATTGAACAATAGAAAGTCGTGTATACCGGAGAGAGGGAGGTTACCGAGGGATAAGGAATGGACAGCATGTCACATCTCGAGGTACGTACGAGTATTATTTCAATTAATTATTAACACGAATGTCGTGTAGCACACGGACCATGTTTCAGTATATCGCGCCTCAGGTAATTGGTTGCGCTTGTAGATTTTTATTAGCATTGTAAGAGAATCGTTCGAGAAATTGGACGAGATTTACTTTTGAGTAGTCTCTATTCCTCCCTAAAATCGAATATAATGACCGATTCTTGATGCTTCAAAGCGCAATTCTAAACGGCTAAGAGCACTGTTGGACCAAATGATATTTGGTATAACATTGAATTTTAAAGGGTGGGTAAAATTAAGACTAGTTTGGAAATTAATTTTTTTCCGGCATGTTCATTACTTTGCACATTTTTCGAGTTTTTAGTGAATGTTTTTACCCTCTTGCGAACCAATAAAACGCCCTTTCTCCCTCTTACCCCTTACCCATCCCATCCGATGCTTAATCACCCACTACCACATAATTTTTTGGTGAACCTTGACGCATTTATTTAAATGCAGAAATTATATCGATGCCGAAAATACCATACTTAATTCATAAAAACTGGAATAAAAGTGTGATGGAAATTCCGGTTCGTTAGCAGGAAATAAACCCTTGGAATTTTCAGCAATACTAAAGAGCACACGACTCCGCTCTTCAATTTCTCGAGTTATGCGACTTTCTCCGAAAAGCGTTAAGTAAATAGACGCCATGAGAAAAGTGTGCAATCTGTTTAGTGAAAGTAAAAATGGACAAATTTCTATCACACGAGTCACACATACGAGTCATATACTTCTCGTACAAGTATATCTCCTGACCTGCAGTTTGATTTTCGAGTATTTATTGCAAAACGGATGTACGCACGTATGTGATACGTCCACGCTGAGAGGTAAAGAAGGGATAATCAGCATTAAAACCCACTAATAATCACGTTCATTCACCATTTGATTACAGATGTCATCGCTACGGTATTGCAACATGGAGATATAAAATTTGAATTCACAAACATGCTATGGTCATATTTTTGTTCACTTAGAAAAAGCACCCATTAAATCTTCCCTTAATAACACTTAATACAAATAGGTGATTAACATTGACATTAACAACTACTGTGGGTTTGGGTTTGCATGTGTGTGTTAGTTTTGAATGCGGTTTTTCTTTTTTCCCTTTTTTGGGTGGTGACCTAACACACTCCGCCACACGCCCTTGCGGCGGCTTGCGGGGTATTATGTAGATGAAGAACATTTCTTATTTGAAGTTAAATAATGACCCTGCATTGAAATAATTTGTATTATTTTTTTTCAGTATTCAGTTTTTCATTTCTTTGGTGATATGAGTACCCGAACTGGTGGCTTTGTTATGAATGGGATATTACGAGAACAAAGCAGGTTGGTTTGCTGATATCCAGAGAAAAACATCAACCCCTTTTTTATATTGACACGTAAAATTTCATTTAACGGGAAATATTCACCCAGTTAAATTCTCATTATTTGGAATGTACAGAAAGTAGTATGGGATAATTTGAGCACCCAAAATGGTTCGTGAAAACGTGTACTACGTGCATGGCGAGACGACTGGAATGAGTGACCTTTGCCGCAGATACGTTGATATCTATTTCGAGGGCAATCATGAAGAAGAAAATAGTTTTCATTACCCGATCAATGCCCTCGCACCCTCTTAAAACCACCTTAGCAGAATAGGGTGCAAAAACGAACTGAGGGCTGGTTAGCCTGACCGACGATGCTTTGAAAACGAGATCTGTGGTACCCTCGTCCAGTTGGTGTCGTCCTCACGCGGCAGCAAATCGAAGCTCCAGACACAGCAGCGCTACAGCGACTTCTCTCCATTCTGACGCCCCTCCCCCGCCTCCTTCCCCCTCCGCTCAGGCGACTTTCCTCTAGATCAATGGCGTAGCGACACTTTTCTCAATGGCTCTCTCCCGTACACACTTACTACGCCGTGTAAGGCATAGTAATACGATTGGAATGAGAATGAGCTCCGCTAAATCACCAATTTGACTCTCCCGACGCATCGCGCTTGGTTGTTCTTACCAGGGACATATTTCTCACTGCGACGGACGAACGCTCCAATATGGTATGGTCGCTTCTGCACCGATCGTACGCAGTTCGGATAAAATATTTCTGAGATGATCTCAGTCAAATGGAAATTATCACAGCACATGTGTACCTTTAGCATGTCAGCATTTACTAGTGCACCTTCCAATAGGGCACCGAAAACCGTAATATACATTATGATAAAAGCTACAAACTTTTGCACGAAATGTCGTACAATAAGGCTCGGAGTATAAAGTGAAAATAAGGCAATTATAAAAACAGTCTGCTCTTTCATGCATCCTTATAAAATGAAAAATCAATAAGCCAGGCGAATGGTACTGCAATAACCCGCTTGTCTATCTGCCCAACAGAATATTCAGCAGAAGACGATTTGACCCAAGGGAAAATTTGTAAATATATCATTTTATTTAGAAGGTGTGATTGGCCTGGATTAGTTAAGGCCAGATTATACAATCGAATGCCTGAATAAAAATATATTCACCGGGTTTCGAATATATTCATGGGACCCTATTACTAATTAGTTAATTTATATTGATAATGGAACTTTAGTTGTTAACTACTGATTTCCATGGTTTACAGAAATAGCATGGCGATAGATTATACACGCTCCTATGAATTCCATTAGCTTTATTGAAAAAATGTGGCTGATAATCAATTCTGGTTGGTCTCAGAGCATCTGCCCCTTGATGAACTGGCTACAATGACTCCCACGGCTTCATTGGAGTGTCCATTTGAGTGATCGTGTCACGTTAAAAAGGCCACTAAGGAAGAAACGGGAAGGCACGCCAATTATTCCTCCCGATAAATGATAACGGAGAGCAATGTGATGGATTCTCGGTAAATATTGGCAATCAAGGAAATTGGCCCACGCGGGAGGAGATCCTACGGGGAAGCGAGGCGATTGCGGTCGTAGCTTTCAGGACTCCCTAAATACGAATACTTATACAGAAAAATGGATAGCCATAGGGCCTGGTAGAAAGAGACAACTTCTAGAAGAGGGAATTTAAAATTTACTTTAATACTAAGACCAGATGGCTTAACGTTCGTTCTCCATAAGGCTCGTTAAGGAGAAGATGGACAAAGGAAATATAGACCTTTCATGGTTGTGCGAGTAGGATCGGCATGTGGAAAGAATAGTACTGAGTAGAGCGGCGAGATATTTACATAGTAAGATGGTAAACAAGATCAATTGATTGGTAGAAATGCTACTAGAGATAAAAGCACAATCAAGGAGCAAGTGTAATTAGTTTAGAGAAACTGACTAAAGAGTGTATTTGTACGATCAACACGACGATTTAATTGGAAACCTTTCTGAAAGGAAACATCTGACATTGACGGAGAATCGAAATGCAGTAGTGAGAGTGATGAGTGTGATGTAGGACATTAGAGAAATGGGACAAAAAATGTAGGAGAAAATCTATACTTGTCCTCCTATTCTCCAAGGGAGATAGGTTTTCGCCTGCTCTCCTTAATAGTGAGTGTAAAATTATCTCCTTTTGAAGCTAATTTACAAAGTTATTAAAATACCACATGATGCTGCGGTTTGCTTTAGCATATTTTGTAAAGATGAGGTTAATGGTTCCCTTTAGCATATTACAGGGTGCGGCAACATAACTGCCTTTTAATGGAGTTCTGCTTCATAAAAAAGGAAGTCATGTTGCCGCACCCTGTACTAACAAATTGTGTCCATGTTTCTTTGAGCTAGCGTTACTATAGCGAATTTTGAATTCTGGCAATATATAGTGCAATTTATTGCCAAATATTACAAGGTAAGGTTTATAGTTAATATACATTTTTCGCTAAAGGTCTGCTACTCATTTTTATTTCTAAATTGGTGTTGAAATGAACGGATGTATGGTCACTCAAGCCCTCGCCATTAACTACTCTCAGAACTCGCTTTCTAGTGTTTTTAAAAAATAGGTAAAATATATTCCATCTGCGGGTTTGTTGGTATAACTTTTGATGAAGGGAATTTCTCTAAGCCAGTTTTATCAAGAATTAAAAGAATCGTGGTCATGGATTTAACGCGATAATCGATACTGTAAAATTTAAAATAATCGCCAATTATGGTGATTCTATAATTATTTTTACAACTAAATTGATGCATTTGCTCGTCGAGTCCATGGAGGGCTATAGAACGACATAGATTAACGATACGTTGATTAGATCAAAATGAAGTGTACTGAACACTTTCTACACCATTATTATGATATAAGTATGGTCTGCTTTCAAAAATACTTTTCACTGTCACAGCACCTGGGGGACCATCTCGGCACACATCTTCTTTAAGAATGCGATGCATTGTGATTTTTGGAATATTGTATTTTTCTGCTAAAATTCTGACAGACGGACGTCTATCTGATATTAATATGTCTCTCACTTCATGCACGTTTTGGTTACACTCTATCGTTGACGGACTTCAAGGTTATTTCTCGTCGTCAACCTCCTCTCTAACCTGGGAACATCTCGTGCCAGCGGAATGCTATTCCTAGCCACATTCCTGCATCTCCTTAAGTACCCTTAACTTACCCTGTTTCCATACTCTTTGAATTCAATTTAGCGAAGCCTACACAAAATTTTATCGTGTATCGTTGCTCCAAGGAACGTGGAATAGTGAATTCGGAAATGACCCTCAAATAGCGGTTCAGTCTAGGAGCAATCCGCAAACTCTAACGGCCCGTATACAACTGCCATGAATTGCGCTACTTTCTTGAGACCTCTCATTACTTCTCCTCCCACAAATCGTACCCCTTCAGTATTCCAAATCGGTTCGGATTTAATTAATTCTACTTGATTTTTGAGTAGACGCTGTAAAAACTCTCGAGACGTATACCTGAATTTCCTTTATGTAAAACGCAAAAAGTTGATTCATGTTACTAATGAATACCGTTCATGTTTGCTCTCCAAAATTGTTCATGAAATGATTACATGTCACCGCCAAAGTGGTTATCAATTGGATATCAATTTTTTAAATTCCGAGGTGAGGGCACAAAAACAATTTCGAAATTTTAGGGTGAATAGATGGGTTAATATCCTTAAAATGGCAGCGTTACTAAACACTAACCGACTATGAGATCTCATCCCAAATTCAAAAAAGCGAAAGCAAAAACATAAAAATGGAAACGATAGTGCTTTAAATGAAAGGCGTTTAATTTTTAACTCAGCCGACGAGTGTTCCGTGACTGCACGTTACTCACCAAGTTTCATTGGCCTAGCCAGGACGTTTTTCCATTTACCACTGCAGGGGATTTTTTTAAACCCTGAAGTGATTCAACCACATATTATGAGCAAATTGTTTGTATGGGGCGAGGATTCATTTTTTTTATTTACAACGCAATAGACTACGTAAATATTGACTTACTTTCTACTTGCTTAATGAATGAATGACTGACTGACTTAAAAATGAATTAGTTTTAATGATAAGAAGATTTCCTTAATATCCGGCTTTGTCGCGACTTCTATTAGCATTGCGACACTCAAATGATTAATTTTTCAATGGCATTAGTTAATTAAGTTATTAGGTTATAAGCGGACACGCCGGTAATCATTCACTCGGTTTCAAATTGATGAAATGGCTATTCTGGTCGGGGAAACCGGCGTCGCATGGCTGTCACCCGAAGTGATTGATGCGGCACACAATGGATAGCTCGTGCATCAAGGCACCCACCGTGTACGCGTGCAGCAACGACTCAAATAGACGAATAAATGTGAACGCGTCACGTGACCGGAAGCGACGCTTACATGTATTACTGAATGCTTTTGACGCTGATAGCCCCAAAAATATTTCCGCTTGCCCCCAAAAAAATAACGTGGCCACAATTGTATTCTGCACGTTACGAGCATTAACCCCAAGAGAGAATTGCACTCAACAAAACCCGATGGACTTTCGTCTCATAAATATCAATCAGTCTTTCTCGGAAATTCCTAACCCATCTTGACCATTCAGACTTCTCAATTGGTGGACGAAATATATTTAAAATCTATTTATTATTTCAAAGTCGTAATTTTTAAGCTTCAATGATAGATAAAGGTGAGACTGTACCCACTCGCAGATAGCAGTGACCTCTTGGAAATGCATAATAATGAGAAAATCTTAAAGAGAGAAAAGATTTCGCTGGCGACAAGAGGTGTTGAACTAAAAGTGAGCCCGCCAAAGAGATGGCGCTTGGTGCGAAAGACAGGAGTCCCACGTTCTCGTTTTCTCACAGCAGTTTATTTGCTCACAACTATGCCGTCTGGTAAGATGCAGTCTATGGAGGTAAACGCAGCGGTTCTCAGTCCTATACCGGACCAGGGAATGACGGAAGCCGTTGGCGGGAAGAAGAGGAAGAAGTCGGAGCCACAACTAGCATCCTTTTTGCCTTCTTCCGGGCCCCAAGGGGAAGAGCACGGGGCGGAACGGGCGCTCAGCTCGGAAGAGGAGAAACACAAAGGCGATGGATTCACCTTGATGACAACCAAGATGAAGAAGAGGAGGCCCACGCCTCGAACGGACGCCGCCACCGCGCGGCACCTTCTCCCGCTGCGAGTAGCTCATCAGCGGGGAAGAAAGCATAGCCTCCTATTGTAATATGCGACCCTTTCCGCCGTCTCTCAAGAAGACATCAAACAGATTTTCCCGTAATTCGTGATTTTGGAGAATTTTTGCTAAGTCCGGAGCCCGCTGCATTGCAGCATTGCTATGCGCTTTGACCACATCGGCATCACCTACTGGTTTGTTAGGCGCTACATGCGTTTCACTGGGGCACATGTGATACGAAAGAGGCGTGTTTCCGAGGAAGAGACGACGTCGCAACTCGCGCTAACTGCGGCGGTTCCCACACTACTGTCTCCCGAAAGTGTCCCGTCTACCAGGAGGCAGATTGTAGACAGCGGCAGCAGCCACCATCAGCACCGTCCAAACCTGGGGCGGGGGCACAGGCAAAGAAAGAGCCCAGAGATTCCTCCCCGTTCGGGGCCCTTCGTGTCCTGTGGAGGAGACCAACTGATTCTCCTCAGCACTGCGGGCACCTTCTCAGGGCCACAATGGGCTGTAGTCTAACAACCGGTTGATTCCTCCTCTGTCGCTATGGAGGTGTCGATGTTTCCTTCACCTCTGCCTGCAGTCACCATGTCTGCCCACGTGACAACCCACCAGCAGTCATCCGTCGCGCCGGGAGACTATTCTCTCTAAGGGCTTGTCACCCCCAGTTGTAGTCCACCTGATGTCATCCGTGAAATCCAAGAAGGGAAAGAATAAGAACTGTTATCCCAAGAAAGATGGCCAGCAGCCAATGTGCTCAACCGGAGGATCACCAAAATTCAAGTCTGGGCGTGGGACCGCCACAAGCGTCCCTCTTGGGCACTGCGAAAGCCCTTCCAGCGCAGAAGAAGCCAAGACTGCCTTGAGCGGGGAGGAATTGGATCGCCCTAAGAACGCGGAAGATTTCTCTTTGTCTTCGTAGTCTTGGCGGCTAGAAAGGGGATTAGCAGTGGTCTCATGACCGACCAATTCAGTCATACCAGAATACAAATCTTTAAATGAAGTATACTACAGAAATGAAAATTCTGCACAGCCATGTTAATCACAAGATGTCATATTTATAAAAAAACAGACAGGATGACTCAGCACGTTAAATTATGGTGGCACCCTGAAAATATTGTTGTCAAATGTATCGTAAAATCATTGTGCGATTGGTTACTAATCGTCCCTTTAGTCCGGAGACAGCTTCATGTGACTTTTTCCTGCTCTCAACATCGACACAGCCCTTTCGTGGAAAGCGAATTCACAAATCAGAAGCAGGCAAACTGAACATGATTTGAAATGCAACGACTACTCCTGACGAAACAATGAAATGAAATTAATAAAACGTGTACCAAATGCACATTAAAATTTAAGCTAACAAAAATACATTAAATTAAATTGGTTCAAAATAACGACGTGAACAAAAATTATGAGAACAATTTACGGAATATTTATCTTATTTCACAAATATGGCGTCCAGTGAAAAATAAATAATTCTTTACCAACTTAAAGTTAATTTGTAATGGGAAGAGATTATATCATTAAACTGAAAATGATTAATGGTACATCGAGTGCCATAATGTTTAATTTAATAGCCTCTAAGGAAATCGTGCTGAGTCATTTAGTGTTTAATTAATTTATTTCAACAAAACAACCTCGAGAGTAGCCGGTATAGCACCCAATGAAATATCTATTAGTGTCATTACCACATCTTTATCGGTTATCCTCACATTGACAAAAAAGATGTCGAACAAATTGTAAATATAATACAAGAGAAATACATGTAAATAATTGGATGTTGTAAAAGAATAGAAAGTGGAAAATGTGAGGGCTACTTGATAGAAGAATATTGGT
This sequence comes from Hetaerina titia, assembly GCA_037158775.1. Lineage (NCBI taxonomy): Eukaryota > Metazoa > Arthropoda > Insecta > Odonata > Calopterygidae > Hetaerina > Hetaerina titia. The sequence continues at coordinate 108,038,757 of CM073773.1, read as the reverse complement.
AGAGAACACGCAAAGAGCAGTGAGGTCGGTCCATTATCACGGGGAGGGGGTGCCATGATAATGGGACGACCCCATTGTGTATTGTGCGTCCGAATTGCTATATAATACGCGTGAATTTAGAAGTATTAATGACCCAATTTTACGACGCCAACCCTCATTCTATTCTAAGATACGAAAAATTCTTGGAAAACACAAATATCGGAAAAGAGAAATAAAGCAAAATAAATAAAAACATTACCAGAAAGGCTTCGAAACACAACACAATATGTAACAAAAAAATGGAAAGGGTGTTGCAAGCAAAAAGTGACATACGTTGAAATAATTGGCTGGTTAGCCTACGTAAGTCAGAGAAAACTAAGAAAAAATTAGTTCATATCGGGTACTGAGGGTCTTTTTTATCAATAAACCATACCTTTTTTCCGTAATTTCATTTACTCCCAATTTATTTGTACTGAAAAGTTACCCCTAAATTAAAGTTTAAAGCGTGGATGCATACTTCACGGGCTTCAAATAAACGATAATCAACCGTTGGGAAACAAGAAATTCAATTCATTATACGACACGTAACACAAACACTGGTCAAAGTACTAATAATCATGCATAGTGTAACACATTTTGAATAAAAGAAGAAAATCTAGTTTTTCATGTTTAACTCAAATTAAATTTCAACGTAATTAGACGGATACCATTAAGGTTTTGCGTAAAATATTTTTTTCCTAATAATTGTGATAAGTAACCTTTAAAAAATGTACTTAAAATGGTATATAATTTCATTCCCCGCTTATATTTATAGATATAATTACAGCACTTAATCTCCAAAAAGCATGGGACAAAATAGAAAATTTGGCCTTCTAATTCGGATAAACCAACTGACGAAAATTTAATTAACTTTAACGAGAGACCAAAACACAATGATTGAATCCAAAATAATTGGTACATTGACTGGCCACCAAGTGGAGACAGGATGCGGCCATGATTTCAGCCAAAACCTTTTCATTTCATTCAAACGAACGGATTCACACGGCCACTGCGTTTCCCCTTAAATTCCCCAACGTTCACCTCCCGCCTCTTCATAAAATATTCTCCCATTACTTAAAACACACACTACTCCGCCACCACCTGTCCACTCACTCGCCATTCTTGGGATGTGAAACACAAGGGCATACAAGCAGGGAAGAGGTGCTCTAAAGGCAGCGGAATGAGGGGAAAAACAGATCCGCCCTCCTCCTCCCCTCGCACGCGATCCCCACAATCCCCCACTCGCCTCACTCCGGCGTACGCGAGCACGCCCTCACAAGGCGCCGTGCCGGTGAATAATGATCCGGGGCGACAGTCATTTGTCACCCATCCCGGCTCCCCTCGCCTTCGTCCCCCCTCCTCGCACAACGGCACTCAATCCATACACACACACACACACACGCCCGAAATCCACCCTCTCCCGATCCTAAACCCACCTCACGCCACCACCCCCTCACGAATCCAACCGCCTCTTCCCTCCCGTACACCTCGCCTCCCCACCCCACGCCTTCTCACCCGTTCCGAATCTGCCCTAAAAAACAATTTTCATTCATTCCGTTCCCCCATGGGCCCTCCTCCCTCCCGACACCCTCCCAACAGTCAACTTACCCACGTCACCTTGGAAACCGTATTAATACGAAATTAATCCAATTTAGCTGTGCTATTTCAATGTAAAATGGTAGGGTGGTTTGGGGTTGGGTGGGGGAGAGGAAGGAAATTTTGGGTTTGGTTGGGATGTAGCGTCGTAGGAGGGGTGGAAAATAATTAGCGTGAGCGGAGACCTCAACGCAGGGGTGGAGACGGGACTCGAACGGGGATGGATTGGCAGGCGCCTGCCGGCACCCAGGCGGAGAAGAATGCGGGACTCCGATTCCGCTAATCAAATGAATAGGCTAAACACCATTTTCTGCTCCCAGTCGGTAAATGCGGCATCCAACGGAGGCGGGGGCCTGTCGCGGGGTCCTGCGGGCGGATGCATGCCAGTGGTGCAGAGAAAGGGAAGAGATCCAATCCACTGCTTATGTGAAAAATATAAGCATGGGATTTAATTTTTGAGTTGGAAAAATCCTTTTCTGTTAATTTTAAAAAAATGAAAGAGATTGGCGGATTTCCACGCAGTAAATGAATGAAAATAAATAAGACCTTGGTGCAATGATCAGTGTTGAATAAATTCAACCGCAGCGAATGAGAGCTATGCTCAGTGCTGTTACTTTAATATTTCTGGAAAGAGAGTATCCTGGAATAAACTACTAAAATATATTGTAGCCATATCGCATGCACATAACACACGCACTTTCAACAAATTAAAGTTGTCAATAGGAAGTCACTGCATTCTGATGTCAAGCATGTCATTGGAATAGGGTTCACAGAGTAATGTTTAAAAGAAATGATTCTTATTCTATTTATGTGAATATGGTTACAAGAATATGAATGAAGTTTCTTTGGGAAACAATACCTTAAGAAAGCAACAATTTAGAAGAGAAGACAAATTTAGTTAAGTTGATGAGAATCATATTTGATATATTCAATATTTAAAAAATGCATAATTTATTTCTGTTCATGAGAATATGCAATTACAAATTTATTTTCCCCCAATGGATATATTTTTGAAAGTGGAAGACCAAAAAAAAAAGACAACGGAGCCGAAAGATTTATGAGGATGCTGTTTGAAAAAAATAACATGGTTAGCACTCACTGAACCGAATACTTCACATAATTGCAAATGAATACACGAAAATTTCATTATTTCTGTAAAAATCTATACCAGAGGCCTGAAAATATTCTTTTCAATGAGAACAGCGGAAAGCTAGCGCTAATAGCTTTTCTACTAAATAAATTTAATATTTTTGAAGGTAAGTGATAGATTCACTCCTCTGAATTTCCTGAAGAGAGTGGTGTAAGCAAATGTCTTAGCGTAGCACATAGCGTTAGCTGGTTAGACAAAAACCTGGAGATTGCATGACAGCCAATCAGCGCTTCACAATGCCTGGAACATTATTCAAACAATAAATCACTTCTTGGAAACCATTAATGCTAAAACTTCACTTGATTTGAAAGAAATATAGTAAAGGAAAAAATCATTTCATCTATTTATACGTACATATTTAGGAAGAACCTGAAATTACAAACTTTGCCATTTGCTAAAGTCATTCATTTCCTTCTCCTTGTGAATACTATTTTTGGACGGCTGACTCAATGAAAATATTATTCACCTCCCCTAGTGCCTCTTTTTTCCCTAGGAGGGAGAGGGCTCCCTTTCATTCCCTCTCCCTCACTCCTGCTGCTCTAGGAATCATATGGAAATTTCCACCCAAGGCTTATCACAAAACTTTGTCGTAATTTAGGATGACGCAAGCACGGAGTTTAAAGCTACGAAATCTCCTTGAGTGATCAAATTTGCGTCCCAAGATGGATGGGTGAGTGCAACGCGAAAGGCTGTGTAGCCTCCGACGGGGCTCGAACACGCAACCGCCACTCCGCTGAAAATCCAATCTAGCTTATCGTCGAAATCTGCCATCGCTTTTAATGCCAGATTATTTCAAAGGGGAGCCCGTTTCCTTACGCAGCAGTTTTAGTCGGGAAAAGCATCTCGCTCGCGAGACAACTGAGGTAAAGTCGAAGCATGACAGCGCCGTAAAAATTAAGTAGATATGCGTGTACTGTATCAAGAGACATACGAGATATTTTTATTGCATCCATTTCCAGTAGTTAGATACTATATAGCGCGCGCCCACACACATATACACACACAGATACACACACATACATATATGTATATATATATATATATATATATATATATATATATATATATATATATATATATAATATGTATGTATGCTATATGTTGCTTAATTTCAAAATTATATCAAATCACCTGTCTAATTATATTTTTAAAAACTGAAAAAAAAACAGAAAATAGTAGATTTATTAAAAAAAATAATAGCAATTGTGTAGAATTGGACCGGAGACTTTGGCACAGCAGTTAGATGCCTCAACTCCTGGTTAGTGCTAAACTAGCTACAAAAACACGAGGAAACATTTGAAATATATTTATGCTAATTATTATAATATTAGAACAGAATTCTACAAAATTGGCACACACTATGTTGCAGCATTTTATTATTTATTTTGAACGCATGCATAATCGGAAAACAATTATGTATACTTATTGAAAATCTCGTTGAGGTTCACAACATGAGATATTATTTAATAATCCATCTTAACATATTAATATCTTTTCTCATAATTTAACTGGTTGTAAAATAAGAACGAATTCAAGAGTAGTGAAAGATATCACACCTCTATCTATGACTTCACAAATAGACTTCCGCCACCAAGTCATTAATCTTAACGTAGGTTGATCATGCAACATGCAATACCGCACTGAAATGCTCCTACCGAGTATTAAAGGGATACGCTCTGTGATTTTGAATCGGATAAGTAAAATGACTTATGTTTAGCTTAAAATAAAAGCTTTACAAATGATAAGGGTATATTACTTTACCATGAAATGGCACAAATCTGCCTACACCTAACGAATTATTTAGCGAGAGGATCAATGAATTTAACCAGGAGCTAATAGATATAAGGAAAGGGGATAGGAAAATACATGAAAGACGAACACAGGAAATGTGGGGAAAGCGGATTTGAGCAGATTAGAAGGTCACTGGATTGCGTTTTGTTATAAGTTTCAAAAATATTTATTTGGTATGGGTGTTCATCCAAAAACCTTCCTTAACCGGTGGATTTCCTTAAAAAATTATATGATTTATATACTCGTATATACGGGTCATACTCAAAGTAAAGGCCGTTTGCTTATATGTAAATACTGCCGCTTCAGAACACAGTTTTTACTCCTGCTGCGCCATCTCCTGATTCATTGAGAAGCTGTTGCAGCATTCGTTTAGTTTCCAAAGTCTTTTTCTTGTCCGTGCAAGCAAACAACAATGTCCGCGACAATCGTTGATCCCGCCAGCTGTGAAGTGCGTTCTGTCATACAAATCTTGTATGCAAAAGTATTGTCAGCTTCTGAAATTCATCAGGAGTTATACCTAGTTTAAGGACCTATGAGTGAAGGAAAGGTAGGACAATGGTGCCGTGATTTTAAAAATGGACGAACAATTGTCCATGGCGAAGAGTGAAGTGGAAGGGTTTTTGTTTCACAAGTGAAACAAAAACTTCGATATGATCGTCGATTGACGATTAATGGCCTGGCTGAACAAATTCCTCAACTTGGACGCACTACTGTCTACAATATTGTCATGGAATACCTCGTATACCACTAATTGTGTGCAAGGTGGGTACCGAAAACTGGACCACCACAAAGAGCAAATAATATCCATTGAACGAGAGATTTTGGGCCGTTACCAACAAGATGGACCAACCACCATACAGTCCTGACCTTATACCTAGCGACTACTTCCTCTTCTTGCACTTGAAACAGTGACTCGGTGGACAGCGTTTCGAAACCGAAGAGCAACTCAAGAATGTCGTTGTCAATTGGTTAAACTCTCAGGAGGCGAGCTTCTATGCAGAGGGCTTAAAGAAGCTGGTGCAGTGGTACGAAAAATGCTTAGAAGTGAATAGCGATTATGTAGAAAAGTAAAGTAGGTTTGTAGCTAACTAAAAGTGCCAACAAAATGTGTTTCATATTAGTATATTTTTTCCTGTGACCAAACGGCTCTTACTTTATGAAATACCTCGTATATATAAAATGAAATAATAGCTTCAAAATTACTTATGTACTTAACATTTCACGTAGGATATTTCAATATTGCTTATCATTAAGTGATGTCTTCATTTATAGGGAAGGAAGGCGAATAATGTTTGTATTGGTGTCACGACCTCACTCCTTTCAGCCAAAGGCCGCGGGGTGCACTGTCACCCGAACCGGTTTACCTACGCCTAGGGAATGGTACGGTTGATCCTCATATAATCGTTATTTTCATGGCAAAAATCCAGCCATAAAAAATGAAAATTCTCTTTTGTGAAATTATCGATAAATAGTCCAAATAAAAGCCATATTGGCAGGTAGTATTCGAAAATTAGCACGCAGGCCATTGTACCCACAGCCGCTTCTTTTAGTAAGCCTTACACTTTATTATCAAAGGCACTGTGGCATCTTTTAAATCTTAGTGAATTTTATTACAAAGTTATCAAAGAGATATACACCGTTCTAATTATGATCCAAGGTTCTCAAGAAGACCTCGTCTACTCCTGGAGATTCTTACGGCAGGAGATTAAGTTTTATGATGTCATTTGGGATTGAACGATGCGAGCAGGAAGTAAGTCACTCTTGTGGAAAAGGTGAAGGAAGGCGCACCGAGAAGAGGTACATGCAAATTTAATCGCAAATTTAACACGCGAGAAGGGAATGTTTGGTCGCTAAGTTCTGTAAATAAGTAAGCCCCGGTGGATTGTGCAAAGAGAGAAGATGGAGATAGATAAGTGCTGAAGGGATAAAATTGCAAGGTTGAGATTTTAACGATAAAATAAAGCAATATCCGCACCAGAGTACATGTATGTTATGTTGGAACTTAGAAAGGGGGAAAGGTCTCTGGGAACAGCATGGAGGCAGAATTCCTAGTCGCGCATATATGAGCAGTAGCAAAAATATCGAGCCATATCGTAGAGCGATCATAGGTCCGAATATAACACGTTATTCACACAAAATTGTAACTGGGTAACACATCAAGGATAATATATTGGATAAAAGTTTTACCTGAATACAAAAATCAAAAACGACAAAGTTTATATTAAACTCTCGGAGTCGATTTTTTTAGTTTCGTGAATTTTTTTTAACAGGTAGAATAAGTACTTGCAGTGATATTTAACGTTCATGATGCCACTTGAATTTACAATATTAAGCGGCGCGCATATAACAATATTTTGTCCATTAATCCTGAAAATACCTGGAATTGTGTAGTATTTAATACTGTTAAGCAGCTGAAGTGAATAATTGGAAAATTAACTACCATATGTGTGATTTGATATATTTTGTACTCTCCATAAAAAATTATTCAAACAGTACTTAGCGTGTCAAAAGCTGCGTAAAAACTTAATAAATGAAATAAATTCCGACGACGGAAGATACCTACGTAATATGCAATATAATTTATTTGTATTTCTCTAAAGATATTGGAGTCATACAACGCGTTTCAATGCATCATCCTCAGGTACAACACAAGTCAAAACGTCGAGGCGTAAGTGGAATGAGTTTAGGGAATGTGTGGAGAAGGGTAGGAGATAGGGGTTACGAGGAGTAGAGGACGGGGGGAGTGAGTGGAGAATAGTCGGCATTACATGGCAAAATTATCTAGAATATTACACATATCTTTTAACGTCCTCTTCAAGTTTTGTCTTGGAAATTCAACTTTTCGTCTTCAATGAATTGACCCCGCTAGATATAAATAAAACAGTTCCTGGCGTAACTTGGTGGAAAATCTTCGTATTGACGTTTTTTTAAAATAAAACCACTTTGCTTTGCAGATTGTGGCCAAAACAGCGATTTTACCCCCGAATTTCTACACTTTGAGAAGAAATGCCATCGTCTCGATACGCTGGAGCAATTAGAAATCCTTCAACACACGAATTACGGGGAAGATGTTTTGACCAACGATTTTCTTTACCCTTCACATTCCCCGTTATTGTTTTTTCCCTCACCTCCTGCACTCTAACCCGAAACCAAGTTAACCTTGCTCAACAATGTAGCGACTCCTCCCATCCCGCTACTGAGTCTATTCGCTAGTGAGTTTCATTATTTAGTAATCTACCGGTTAAGGTAGGTTTTTGGATGGACACAACTATAAAATAAATATTTTGTAACTCCAAACAAAACCCAATCCAGCAACCTACTCAGGTTGCAACAATCAGGTCCTTCTTCATCTCTGGGTACTTCTTTCCTTCATTAATCCCGTCCAACATCCCTATTCTATTCCTGCCCTTTCTTCGTTTGCCTAACATTCTCCCCTCTGTTTCCTTCTGTAACATCCCACTACCGCTCAAAATGCCTTCCATCCATTTTTCCTGCCTCCTTAGGATATCTCTCAACAAACCCCTCTCCTCGCCCACCATATCTAGTACTTCCTCATTTATTTTTCTTTCAGTCAATTTCAGCTTCTCCATTCTTCTCCGCACCCACATTTCAAAAGTCTCCAATCTACGTCTATCCTCCTGCTTCAACGACCACGTTTCCGCGTCGTACATCGCTACGCTCCATATAAGAGTTTTTATGAGTCTTTTCTTAACCTCCCTACTCAACGTCCCCGTCATCAACTCCCTCCTCCTTGAGAAAGCCTCCTTGCCTAGCGAAATTCTTCTCCTTACGTCCCTACCACTTTGACCGTGTTGGTCCAAAACACTTCCGAAACACGTCAACTGTTCTACCTGCTCTTCTTTTTTCCCTCCCATTTTCTTGTTTAGCTTAGCCTTCTTCTTCCTGGAAAATCGCATAACCTTTGTTTTAATATGCTTCTATAAATAATATTGATCAGGGTAAAAATTTAAATAAAATTAAATAAATCACGGTAAATCAGGGTATAAATCAGGGTAACTATTGATCAGGGTAAAAAATTGTAATAAAATAATTTTAAAATACCCAAAGTGTACCATATCTGTGGATTGTGCTTCTTTGATCTTTCATGTTGTATCACGCATGATCAGACGAGAAGCACCATAAAATTTACGCCGGCATCTCACACCTTCCAGTGCGCTCTTAGTGGTTAGCTACAACTTCAAAATCGAGGCGTGTTTGAGCGTTAGAAACTTCCGCGCTCGGCAATACCATTTCAAGACCACCCCCATTACTTTGGGTTAGCATTAATTGAATCTCGCAATCACCGCACGACAATCCCCAATTACGCAGACCCTTAAAACCCCCCGTATCTAAATTCTGCAGATTAACCCACGTACTTTAACGCCAGTTTCTCCGCTCCAATAACCCACACGTCCCTCGCGCTTCCCTGCGAGGGACGAGGGAGGGGGTCGCCGAGAAACTCCACGTAAACCACAAAGTATACTCAGGTGAACTCTTACGCCCTCAACCACCGGACTGTGGAGAGTACGGACGCCATCCAGAACAACCCGAGGGCGTCGGCATCCTCTACTCCGCCACCCTCTACACATACCGAATGGCACGCCATCAAGTCCACTTGCTCCATACACGCCAACTTATGCCAAAGGCTGGAGCAACGGGAAGTTTCATTAGGTTAATCATTAAGTTGAAATACTGAATCAATATCGTGAATATCTAGGCGTGAAATCACGAAGGGGCATCGTTCCGGAAATCAAATGGGATAGGGATACTCATGGGAACACTCCAGTTCAACTACGAGGGTAAAGGGCAAAGTTCTCGACCTAATGATCTCTGCGACGAAGTATGCGATTTTTAGTTAACAAATTATTTTATTTTTCCACATAATCTTTCTTTACTTCAACGCACTTAGTCCAGCATTTCTCCAACATCAGTATTCCTTCCCGGAAGTGTGAGTCTGGAAGGCTCTGAAAATACCTGCCTACGGCTCTCTCAACTTCTTCATTGGACGCGAAGTGCTTCCTAGAAACAAATTTCTTCAAGTTTAGGAATAGATGGAAGTCTGAGGGTAATAAATCAGGAGATTAGGGGCAATGGCCGAGAAATTGACACCCAAAATTCCGTCGACAACGTATCTTTGTGAACAGGTGACAACAGGTTGTGTTGGTAAAATATGATTTTTTCTTCTCCAAGCCAGGCCTCTTCTCGCGAATTTTGGCGTTCGGCTGGTCAAACTGGTTGGAGTGATTTCACCTGTAATTTTTATGCCTCTTAAAAGGTAATCAATTAGCAGGATCCCTTTCGCATCCCAAAACACACTGGCCATGACCTTTCTGGCAAATGTGATCAACTTTGCTTTCTTTGGCGCTGAACCACCGGCTTCCACCCGTTGCTTCAACTGCTGTTTCCTTTCTGCGTGTAGTGATGGATCCATGTATCATCCATGATGACAAATTGCCGCACGGAATTGGTCGATTCCTTATTGAATCGCTCCAAATATTACTGCAAAAATTGTTTGCGCGTATGCTTGTGATTGGCATTCAGCAAATGCAGCATCCACCTTGTGCAAAGCTTTTGCATCCTTAATTATTTGTGCAAGATGTTTCGCCCCCTTTCTCCCGATATCCCCACGGCCTTAGCTATCTCACTCGCCTATCGCCCAACTCGATATTGTTCGCATGTTCTATGGTTTCCTGTGTGGTTGCGCTTTTCGTTTGCCCTTCACTTGGGTCATCTTTGAGGGATTAGTGACCACGTTTAAATTCAGCTGCCAACTTTTTGACGGTTGACATTGATTTAGTAGTGTCTCCATACGCTTTTAAACTTCGAAGGAATTTTCTCAAGGGTTAATCCATCCAAAACGAAATACGTCTACTGCAATAATACGTGTAAACAAACTACTTAAAAGAACAAGTTGAAACTTGTCTTACGAATGAAGAACACGTTCACCCAGGCAGGAATAATAAATGCTCGCAGATTGGAACACCACTTTTGTGTCAGGCCGAGAACGTTTACCTTACCCTCGTACATGTAGGTACCCAATTCATAAGCGCAGGAGTGAATATGTATGTAACCTTAATGTAGAAGGGAACGTAAGCTTAAAGAAAACAATAGTATGTACACGTAAGGTGCTGATGTAATCACAATGCTCGTATTATTGTACATTTCGGTGTTTAATGTTTACCGGATATGGAGGATAACCGTGAGGCATATCAACGACTAATCCAAGCTACTCAGACGACTCATTTTAAGATTCATCTGAGTAGCTTTCAATTTCAAATACTAGTTCATAACAATTTGATGCTCTCAAGAAGCGCTTGCGTCAACAAAACAGTTTATGTCACCTTTACGAGACGCAATCACTAGCACCAACTCAATTTTCTACCATACACGATACCCAGCGACAAATATATTCCCCGAGATAAATTTCCCTTTTAAATTGATTAAGTACACATAGTGCAAGCTGACACGTGAATAAAGGCCTTAGCAATCGATTAATTGCTCCAGAATTTCTCAACATTAGCGTTTGAACCATAAAAAAGACTAGAGAGCAGATAAGTAAAGCCAGATGGCACCGCGTGAAGATAAAAGGGACTGGGAGGGTATGGACGGTCAAAAAAAATGATAACGATGGGTGCGGAGGAATGGACCAGTTTTGTGTGACTGGGAATGTGTGGACACAACCTGGGGGTTGGGCGTGGGTGATGGTGGCTTGGGCGAAGAAGCAATGGGTACTGTAACGGGAGGAATGGTCAGGAGGGGTCGAGAGAAGGGAAGGTAATCGAGGGGCTTGAGTGGGGTGGAGCGGGATATAGCACCACAACCATCATCCCTTCACCCTCCCTCCCCCTTCGGCACCCTTCCCCTTCCTCCCCTTCCCACTTCGACACCCTTCCATCCACCCCCACGCCCAAAACCGCCCGTGGCCAGTCGGCGTGGTCAAAACTGAGGCGGGTAATGAGAGCATACCGCCTCCCTGGCTCTCCCGCCTCCGAGGCCCGTCTCCCTGGGATTGGGGAGTTGGGTCTTGAGCCTCCGGGGGAAAGAGGGGACGGGGTGGATTTTAAAGGGACGGGGGGAATTTGGGGGATGAAGGATACACCTCGCGGTGAAATCGCCTTCCCCTGCGGTCGCCAAAGGTCCACATTCCGGACGCCACCCCCTCGCAAACCTCACTCTCCCCCGCTCTCGCACCAAACCTCCCAGTGATTATTCCTTTAATGTGCGAATCGGTGGTTTTCGAGCGGCGTGCTCTGACAGACACTTGAAGAGAGAGATGGGAAGTTTTTGAGGGTGTGCAGGCTTTATGTGTGTGCCGTGGTGCTGGATGAGTGAGAGAGGCAGGGGGGGGGGGGTCGGACGGCAGTGGGGGACGCCCCGAGGGGGGGTAATAACGAACGCACCTGGATAAAAGGGTACCGCGGAGTGAAGCGGGGAGGTTATTCCCACCGTCGCATGCCGGCAAGTCTCGAAAAGGCGTCTTCCCTTTTCCTCTTTATTCCATCTCCCCTTCTTCATTCTCCTCGTCGAATCAATGCGAAATATCCACTAGCATCCCGGAAGAGAATTTCCATTGTCCTTCTGCTCAATCGAATGGTTCCTCCTTTTCAATCGTTTTTGTCATATTTCCATAGCGTGCTCTCCCTCCATCCCCCGGGTTTTTCACATTCCAGTCTTCCTCTTAGAGGAGCAGTTTCCAAAAGATGAAAGTGGGCTTGGAAGCGAAGAGGGAATGGGATTAATGCCTGCGAAAACAAGTGGTAAAGAATCTGTCCAAATCATGATTTTTCCAGGTTGATGGTACATTATTATCACAGTTTGAAAGAAAGCAGTAATAATTATAAGTCTTATTATGTAAATGTCAACGTTTACCCTGGAATTGGCTAAATTAAAATAATATGTAAAATACGCCCGAGCTCTGCAAAAGTTCCTTCTCGTCTAGCATTTCAGCGCAATACATAAGATAAAAGGTCAGAGTTTTTAGCTATTATTAATATATGTATGTGTGCATATATATACACATACATATTTATACATACATATTATATGCACTGTACATATTTACATATGTGAGAAGTAGTATTTCAAAAGTGAATGATGTGTTAAGGGTGCGTGATTTTGAGCGGTATACAAGTACGAAGTTGAAAGGTGTGTGATTATAGAGAGTGTGAGGTAATGGACGGTACGTTGCATGCATGGTGTAAGCATGCCTCGTGATGCCCATGTGTGTTGGTAAAGGCGCGGATGATAATCTCAAGTGTCATTGTATATAAGGTAAAATATCTGTTCTTCTTGAGTATATGTGTACTGTTAGAGTGACCGCTGACTAGATTTGACCATTGCAACCAGGGCAAGTGCCTGAATGCAACAATATTTATTTAACAATAATATTATATATATCTATCGATGATGCGGAAGTACTCACGAGAGCAATATAACTTTTGGACGGCACAATAGAACACAGAATAAAACAGATAACACGTAAAAGGACACTCACACTGTAGATGTAAATCATTTCTTATAGCTTTCGGCCTACTCCGAGGCCTTCTTCAGGTCAGACTGAGAGGTTTTGAGGGAAGAGTGCCTGGGGAGGGGAGGGGGGCGGAAGGTTTAGGGACTGTTGGGAAGGAAATTAAAGATGGCGGTTAAGGGTGGGAATTTTAAAGGATCGGAAATATAGGATGTATGCGGATTCGCGAGTTCTTACCTCTATGTTGGTGGCTGAATCGGGTAGGGATTCTAGAACTGTTAGAGAAAAGCATTCGTCAAATGATAGGTTGTGTGAACTTGCGTGTTACACCATCTACAGTGTGAATGTCCTTTACGTGTTATCTGTTTATATATATATATATATATATATATATATATATATATATATATATATATATATATATATATATATATATATATATAAGCTAGTTGATTTTTCGGGTACCAGATCTTCCTGGGAAACCATAACCGGCACAGGGAAAAGAACTGGCCCCCCTACCCTGATGTGTGGATACTCACACGCCGTCGGGCTTGGTACATGGGTGAGCTCTACCATCACCTACTAAACCGACCTTCGGGTTGATTACTGTGTTTATGGTTTATATATATATATATATATATATATATATATATATGTATACTATATGTATATATGCATGATAGGAATGAAAGTCGGTGGGGAATTCATTTGCTCAGTTAGGTTTGAAGATGATCAAGCTCTAGTTTGTTAGTCAACCAAGGGGTTGAAAGATAGAAACATATCTAAATGTAATGAAGAGTAAGTGCAGTTGGCATGGGATAAAAATAAATGTAAACTGAATAAAGGTTATGCGGTTGTCAAGAAAGAGAGTGGCGGAATTATATATTAAAATAGGAGTTCATAAACTAGGAAACAGTGGTAGAGCCGTTTAAATATCTCAGGAGTGTTCTGTACCAAAATGGTCAATGTAGTGGAGATACTAGTCTACCAATTTGCATAAAGTATAAACGATTCCAGAAGGATGTAATTGATGACAGGGACCTCATTTAATTATGTAAAATGAAGTAAATAAATACAATTTTTCCACTAGCTATTATAAAACAGTCATATATTTCATTGTGAATTTGTTTCGACCTTGATTTTTTCAAATCGTCTGCAAATATGGTTTGACTCAGGCCGCCGGCACCGTTTATCTGGCACATAGGATGGTAGCTGCTGGAGGGATGGGGTATGAATGAGAGGTTGGCAGGACAGGAAGGGGAGCAGAAGTCCTTAGGTCGATTTAAATTAGCGAGAAAAATCGGCACTGTGAAAGTGGAATTCAAAAGTTCCTGAGATTGACTCCGTCAGACAGATTTAAATCATCTCATTGGCATTCGAAAAATTATTAACAGTATTACAGCAATGATTTTTTTCCAAATTATAAATAAGGATATACCTGATTCAAAGCTTATTTAGCCTATTGTTTTGAATCATGTATTTTAATTCAATATTTACCAATTTTTGGGACGATATATGTACCCAAAATAGAGCGAACACCTTAACAGTATGAAGGAGAATACTTCCCATTTTCTGCGTGAGATTCTCACGTTCAAGCACCTTTGTCCACAAAAATCCTCATCCTGCGAGACTTTTTCAACGCCGAGTCAGATCTTTTACCACCCGTCTCTCTCACCTTTTCTCCCCGCCTCTCACACCACCTCATAGGCACCCGTGAAGGCCTGCCCAGCGTGGACGGAAACTCCGTATTTAACAATTCCCGGTCGCTCCCTGACATGACTGTAGAGGGGGTGGCGGCGAACAGCCTAGGTTTAACGACAAGCACGGCGCGGGCGACCCCTCCACCGCTACTCACTCCTTCCCATCGCGCAGTCAACGGGGTCCGCATCCAAAGTTGGAAATTTCTTTCATTACCACATGTAATGCTCTCCTTTCCCCCACCCTCTCGGACAGGCGATAAAGAGCAAGGGCCCGGGAAATTAACGTGGCAACGGGGCGGCTGAGGGCTAAACCAGGGTTGGGGGGGGGGCAGTATAGGAGGATGATTAAGGATTGAGAAGCATCAAAAAGATACGGATTTGGAGGGAAGGAGGGAGACAAGAACATAGGTCGAAAGAGAGAGGAGAGGAATTGAAGTCGTGGGACACTTCAATAAAGAGTTAGATAAAAAAATTAGGAGGAGAAAAGACTTCAAAAAAGGAATAAATCAGAAGGAATAGCATGGAAACAGTGACAGACTGGGCCAGCAGGATGAGGGTGCCGCGGGGCGAGGAGGCGTTCAGTTGCTTGAGCGAGCCCTTGGAACGTCAGGTATGAAGGCCGGTGGCTCATGGATGCCAATGGGGTGGAAGAATTATGGATGAGACGCAAATAAAAAGGGTATGCTACTAGGGAAATTATAAGGAGATAATTTACCAAATGAAACATGATGAAGGTGGAGAGTGCTCACTACAATGCCGGAGAAGGATGAGATGCGATCCAAGCACGCTTATCTACGGCACTCGCTTTTCAAATCACCTCCAAAAGGCGATTGTGGTAATCAGTATTATAAAATTCAAATTTTACAGAGAAAATATATAAAAATATAGGTCTGGATGATTAAAAAACATAATTAATTAGGATTAATATTAACACAATAAAGTGAAACTTTCCCAAATATACATATTTATATTATTAATAAAAACCCCTTTTCGCTTACTTTACTCAGAAATCTCAGCAAAATTAAAGATAATACTATAATTCATATTGTGTTTCCGGTGAAAATATTTTTTTCAGTAAACATTTTTTGAAGAAATGTTAGTTTTATCATGATAAAGAGAAGGGATTTCCAATTTTTTCTGGGTGTTTTTTTCATTTATTTTAAGACTAAAAGTAAATAGAAGTGCAAAGTCACGTTGTACACTATGATAACATACATTCTATTTACACTTGTTTTTCTACAGATTGATTCGCATTAGTCCATTTAAAATTCCGGAATACATAAGAATCTATTTAAACGCATATCATAGGCCTTCGGCAAAAATATCTAATTCAATGCTAGAATTAGGCTAGTAAATCAATATTTTCTCGTTCCAAAGCAAAGAACGAGGTATAATAGTCGGTGGAGATGTCAATATCCCATCCATTGAAAGGAGAACATATAATAGTAAACAGAAGGTGAAAACCAAAGAAACCTACGAGGAGCTTTTACTTCATTTTATATTGAAGAGCATCAACATGGTACTTCCCTGGGATAGGGTAAAAGAGTTCCATTATCTCACGTTAGCTTGGCCACGCCTGGAGTATACTGCGAAAGTATGAGCTCTTCACGAAGTAGGCTTAATTTTAGAACACCGAATGTAATGAATAGCAGCAGCGTTGTGGTATATGTAGATGTAGGATTGTGAAAAGTTGTTATGTAAAATGTAGCACTGTCACGATACTTTTGGAAGAATTAGCATGTGAGCCACTGGGTTTTACTATGGAATTACGTCCGCCACCTAGCTTCTCCAGAATCAACTAACTCCGAGGCCGGGAGGATCCCGTCTTTTATTCCGCCACGGCCGCAATGGCGACCGAGGGTAACTTAAAAGAGAACCGCCAGGGAGGGACGGTCGACTGGGTTAGCATCGGAGGGGACGTCACCCCATATGATCCTGTGATCACGTTTATTTGTTAAAATAGTAACAGACGATGCGCGAATAATCGGGTGCAAGAAGATAATTAACCAAAATAAATAAAATTAAACATTGCAAAGACATCAGGTATATTTGTAGGTGCATGTGTATGTTACTTGATAGCTTGGGTGTTTGCATGTGTGTGGGTTGTAAGGTTTTTGCACGAATGTACAGCAAGTTTTGTTTGTGTTTTCCATATATTTTTGGCTTTTGCATGCGATTTTTTTCCTTTTCCTAATTACGGATGGTGCCCTAACACCTCCCGCCATACGCCCCATATCCCGCGCGGCGACATGCGGGATATTAAGTAAATGTAGATAAAACTACTCCCCAAATTGAATGCATACATTATATGGAGGTTGTCCACATATATCCTTACATGCGTAAGAATATCAAAAGTAATATTTTCATCCAATAATAAATCTCGAGCCAACAGAGAAGCCACACTTACCATCAGTTGGATCTCGTATGAACAAGGAAATATAAATGCTCTTCTGATGTTAATGCGAGGGTATTACCAGTGCTATGGAGGACGGTGTGGCGTCCGTATAAACAACCAAAGACCTTTGGCACTGTCTCAGATACCTAAGTGTGTGAAGCTTCATATGTGACAAAATATACTTAAGCCACCAGGTATCCTGGTGGAAAACATTTTCCCTGAGTTGATCGTAATTTGAAATACAGGTTAAATTTACTGGGTAAATATGAGGCAGGCCCCTTATTGGAGGATGTGTAAGGTATATTACAGACCCCACTTTACTATGGCAGATCATTTGACATACATATTATCCGAATATAGATATTAGAACGGACACATTTAAAATGCCATTTTTTCCTCTTACCATTAGAGATCAAAATAGATATGATCGTAGGAGCAAAGAGCAATGCACTTTAATTTTTAAAGAGATTGTACAAGTATATATTTTGTAGAGATCATGCATGCATCTCAAATAGATCCATTGCCAAATTTCAAGAAACTGCGGAGTCATCCGCTAACATACATTCCAATGCAACAATTTCAGAGTGAAAAAATCATTCTGAATGATTTTTACATTCTGAAATTGTTGCAAGACAATAGATCAATTGCTTTAATATTACATATGTGTAGAGCTGTAACATATGTTCATGCAAGGCTGGTGACTTAACACGTCCCGTCACCTGTCCTGGCGGCAGCTTGCGGGGTATTTGGTAGTTGTAGATGTTAATTTGTAAAATATTAGAACCAACCAAAACTGGATATTCATTAAGTTTAGGATTAGAGTGGTTAGAACATGGAAGACATTCTGCTCTATGAAATTATTGATCTGATGAAAAACGGTGCCATTCTTGCCTTTGACAAACTAATTTTGAGATATATATGTTTATTTCAATATTTATTTGTTTTTGTGCGCATAGTTTATTTAAAAGTTACAAGGAATGACATACCGTTTTAATGCTAAAACTGTGCATTAAAACTGTGAAATAATGCGGAAATATTCAGGTAACCTGAAACGCAGGACATTTCTAATTAAAAATGAGAAACTATCTCTTGCGAGACAGAAAGGAGATCAGTGTAGATTTTATTAATGATGCGAATAAAGGCGAATCGTCCTTAAAGTTTCTACCTGTTCATCAAAGCGGTCATCCCTGAATTACTGAAGACCTCAAGAATACTGAATTACTCGTGCTTTAAATCGTATGCGATCTGCGATTGAGTCGTTCGTGCAACCACAAAATAATTAAATGATGGAAACCGGTACCATTAGTGGGCATAAAAAATGATCGCACCTAAAGTATTATCCGCGTCGAGTCCCCTTCTCCGGGAAGTGGAAGCGAGAAATGGGGAGGAAGACATGGACGGGTGTCGGCCGCCAACATACGGGAAAGTGATGGGGAAAACCGACCAGGAATGAATTGCCTCAAGAAAACCGTTCACAGATACATGGAAAAGCTATGGAGTTGGGAGCGTTCATGTCTCAGGCGCGCACACACCCGAGCGGGCGCTCCCACACCACCGCCGTCGCCCACACACGCAGAGCAAGCAGGGAGGCTCCGTTTACCGTTTCAGCAGTTTTATTTTCCACCATCGACTGCGAGTCTCTAACGTGCACTGGGAGGGGTTGCTCTCCCCCTTTCCCTCACCCAGCCCTTCAACTCCCAGAAACAATCTTATTCCAGTTTTTACGACATCGACATCATCCACCGAGCTAGTGAGAAAAACCTTTCCTTTCTTCTGTTCTCCCGTTCCATAATCACAACTCCCTTCTCTTTCAACCCTCAACCCTCTTCCTTTCAACCTCCGTATTCCTCTTTTGACTTCTCTTTCGGCTTCCAATCTTCCCTTCTCCTCACTTCTTCCCTTCCCCATTGCCATCGCGTTATCACCTCTTCAATCGGCGATTTCCTTCCCTTTCTCTTGGCTCGAACTCCCGCTCACTACGAATGGAATAGCAATTACGAATCCATAGGACAATGATTCAGACACAGCAACAGATTTTTGGATCAAAATCCTTTCAACTGGCTTTGTTTATTAAGGTAAATTACTGGGATGTTTTTAGAATTGAATAGTAATATTTAAGCATCTCATTGGAAAGAATACAATGCTCGTGAGGACGATTAGAACGAAATTATTTATTCAACTACCCTAACTAGTCTCCAACGAAATAATGAGGTCAGATTATATTAAGACAATCTAAACAAGTGCAAATACAGTTTTAATTACTTAATAACCAAGCGAGATAGCATTGCCTAGAACACCTTGTAACGTTGAGCTGTTTTGCGACACGATAAATCTTTCCTCTAATGGTTTAGTCTTCGTCGTAAATTTTTATCTCACGACTAATAGCTATTTATTGGCGGGGAATATCGGTGGCTGATTTCAATAAAATGTATAAATGTTTGACAAATCATAGTCCAAAACAAAACAACCACAGATCTGTTTTTGCCATTTATCATTAGCAAACGTGAAATAAAAATATAATGTGTACCAATTCACACCTTATTTGGTACACGTTTCAGCGGGAAATTTGCAAATCTAGTTTTTGTTCCGCACCCCGTTTCGTGTTGATCACGTTAATTTATGACATTCGAGCAATATGATTGGAGCCGATTGAATGAATAAGAATATCTGAAACTCATTTTAAGATGTGTTTATCCAGCAGTTGTCCTCTGTGGCCATTGATTGTTTTTACAGAAAATGACACGTGGGCACGAAAAGAAACTATTTGATATTTGTCCCCTTGATCTTAAGAATTAAAAAAAATGATATTCTCTTGTCGATGGATTTGTGGAAAGGAGCACGGTAAATTGAAGAACTATATCTCTGAATGCGAGGTTCAGCCTTCATTCCATTATTCCCGAAGGAGAGCGCGTGAGAGAGCATAGCGATGGCATTTAAAATATTGATTAAGTACTTATGAAAGTGATTTGATTGTTTTAAAATCATTATCAGTCCTACAATCTGAATGTATGTCAATGCAGTCATGAATTCTTCTTTTGCCCCTGCTCTAATTCTCACTAATGCCCTGTTAACGTTTTGTCCTACATCTCTTTATTTGGCCGCGGTATTTTTACTCTTGCCCTTGTTTCGTGGAAATTTCCCAAATTTTCCCATTATGTCGGATATTTAAAATAGGCGAACGAAGAGGTTTCGATTCCCGCCAAGGTGAATTTTTATTTATCTAGGGCTCTGGTCTTTGTAATTTTTTATATATTAATTTCATTGTTAAAAGTCCGATGCATTTTTCAAAGTGTTGCTTTCGGATCAATATGAAGTAATAAATGAATTCGTTTTTTATGAACACACGTTCACCGATTCTGCTTCTTCAAGATACTCCGTGGTGTTCTATCACCCCCCTCTATGCGTCCTTTCCCCGAATTACGGTGTATGATATGGATGTAGAGTCATTCCGCCTTCCGTTCTGTATTCTTCCTCATTTCTTACTTTATTTGTCCATTCACTCTTCAGGATTTGTCTCCAGCACCAAGCACCGAAGGTTTCTAATCTCCTCAGGTCTTCTATGATCCAAGCCACTAATTTAAACAATACCACATCCCAATCAACTGTTTTCGCTAATTAATTTTCCAGCGGAAAATCTTCCTCTGGTTTTCTTCCTCCACAAATTGAAATTTTTACTTAAACATCTTATTTTAGTTACAACAGCTTCCTTAGCCCTCGCTTTCCTGATTTTAGTTTCCTTTTTCACTCCTCGAGCTTTTTGTTACCTCCGTACCTAGATACATGTACCTCGCCAAATATTCCAGTCTTTCTCCGTCCACTTCCAGTTGTTTTTCACCATCTCCACGATCATTCGTTGCCCTGATCTTGCTCCTGTTTATCATCGATTCGTACTCCTTCAAGTCGTTTGGATGTTGCAACGTCTCATTTAACTGTCGTTAATCCATGGAAAAAGAATCATGTCATCAGAAAACCTGATGCATACAATACTTATTCATCCGTCTGACTCTTCCTGTATCTAATTCCACTCTCTGAAATTCTTTTTACCCTCTCCTCATTTGTTGCATCCATTTTCTTCAATTCCTCATACCCTTTTGCACTAATGTCCTCTCTCTACAGTTCCTTTAGTTTATCCAAAACTCTTTGACTGTCACAGCTTTTCGTATTCTTTTCAGTTTTAAAAACTTATTTCTCTCCTTTTCTGTATCTACAATATTTTTTACGATTATAAAGTCTATGTTCTTTCTTTTCGTATAAACCCGTTGCTTTTCAGGCGTATCATCTCTTGTAGTTAAAACATAGTATTTCTAACGTTTCTCTTTTTTTATACATAACTCTACTAGTTTATCACAACTCTCATTCCTCTCTCCATATCCATAATGCGCAACCAATTCTTTCCCCCAGTTTTCCTTATACCCTATAATTCTAATCACCCATTTAATTTTTGTAGCATCCTTGTGCGTTTATCCTCAGTTACTCCATTTTCACATACATATCCTCGACGTATCCAGCACTACAGCCGCCTGATGGTATTTACATATGAATAAATGTAATGTTTTTATAACTTCTTCGCAATATACAACAATTTATTAATTATTATTGTTTTTATATTCCCCAGAGTATTAATAATTACTACAATTGTTACTTCGGACACCTAAAACATGACTCTTCCACGCACCCGGTAGCATTAAAAATTGAATGCGGTATTTCTTTTTTCCTTTTTTGGGTGGTGACCTAACACCCCCCGCCACACGCCCTTGCGGCGGCTTGCGGGGTATTATGTAGATGTAGATGTAAAAATAGCCAACTTTGAAGAGAATGAGAGGAGCCGTTCGGGATATTTATAACTTCTCTATAAGTCATTAATTACTCAAGGTTGTTAAGTGTATATATATATATATATATATATATATATATATATATATATATATATATATATATATATATATATATGATTGTTAATGGCTGTTTTCATTCATCATCTTTTATTCACATTCACATATTATTTCTCAACTTAAAAAATCAGATTTCGAATTTTCAGGCAAATACAATAGCAGAAAAGAAGTATTTTATGGCTGGACGCCAATTTAGCTGAAGATTTTCTCTGATCCGAACACACTGCCTTTCTTATACGCCACACAAACACACACACACACCCTTAAACACAATAGAAACACGCACGCATACCACATATGCTTGCGGTTTTTTATTGCTACTTATTTAAACCAATGACAGATCTTTAAGTTTCGTAAAGCATGACATCATCTGTTAGACCCTACGGAACTTGTGAATTGGAAGTTTGAATATGAAAAATCACTAGAACATTCAGCGTTATGACGTCGGTGACGACGAATTATGCAAAAAATATTATTCACACTTTAAATATACTAATGTCGAAGCAGGTCAGAACGCAGCCTCTTCTTCTACTATCCCACGGTGTCACATCCTCCCTCCCTCGCCTTCATCTTCCAAAACCTTTTGCCCCCAACCAGCCTTCCATCTTTTTCCTACCCATTCCTACTCTAGCACAGGTCCCCAACCGAACAGCCCCTCTCCCCATACTAAAATCACCACCCTCCACCATACACGCCTCTCCCAAATCTGATCACGAACACCATTCCTCTTCTACCCCGCCCCTTCCTAAAAACCTGCCTTTCCTATGGCCCCTCCCCCAGCAGGGACTCCCGTACTCCACCCATCTGCGGAAAACGCACGACGAACGAGGCAGGGACTAAGGAGAAAGGACGGGCTTGGTTTGAGGGGTAAGCCGGCCAAAGGACAACGATTCGCAGGGTTCACGTGGTTCACGTTCACAATGCACAATCGCCGACTGCCTCAATGACATGAACTACGCGGACATTACGGCATTTAAGGCACCCAGGGTTAGCATTTGTGAATGAGAAAGTATGTGTGCATAATATATATATATATCCTGTGTTGGTCTTTTATGTGTTTTCCTATCCCCTTTCCTTATATTTCTATTTATATGCGCGAAAATAATATATATATAACTTTTGGACGGCACAATAGAATACAGAATAAGACAGATAACACGTAAAAGGACTATACTCATAAGGACCCAAGACTATATTTCCATAGCCCTCAGTCACTTCAACGACACATCCACCTATACCACTCTCACCGACAACCCTACTCCAACCTTCCAAAAGGAAATTCGGTTTCTTTTCCTCCAATTTGGACCAGAAGAAGGCCTCACCTCCCAAGACATATCCCTATTCTCACCCCCAAACCCCAGAACACCCCAGTTTTATCTCCTCCCAAAAATACACAAACCCAACATCCCCTGTCGCCCTATAGTTTCTAGTTTCAACTCTCCCACCGAAAGAATCTCCGCATTCCTTGATTACCACCTACAACCTATCGTACTCTCATTGCCCTCCTTCACGAAAGACACGTATCACTTCCTCCACCGTTTAAACTCTGTCTCCATTCCCTCCACCTCCAACCTGCTTATGGCCACCATCGACGTCACCTCCCTCTATACCTCTATTCCCCATGCAGAAGGCCTATCCTCTCTCCGACACTATCTTTCTCTACGCCCCCCACCCCAGTGCCCCTCGACCGAATTTCTCCTCAATCTAGCCACTGTCGTCCTGACCAAAAATGCATTCTCTTTCCAAAACTGTTTTCATCTCCAAACGAAAGGCACAGCGATGGGAACCAGGATGGCGCCATCGTACGCCAATCTCTTCATGGGCCACCTTGAAGAGAATTTCCTTTCACAGCATTTTTTCCAAACTCTTTTCTGGGTCCGCTACATTGACGACGTTTTTATCCTCTGGACACAGGGCTCTTAGTCTCTTGACAATTTCTTTTCGGCCTTAAATTCTTCGTTCACTGTTAAATTCACTTCTTCGATTTCAGACTCCTCCATCACCTTTCTTGACACAGACATCTAAATTCACAATAACAAATTCACCACTTCAGTACACATCAAAGCCACTAATCATCAACAATATTTACACTATACTAGTAGTCATTCTTCTCATACCAAACGCTCAATTCCCAACTCTCTCTCTATCCGCGGACATCGGATTTGCAACACCACAGCTACCCTCAACAAATACCTCCACAATCTATACCATGCACTCCACAAACGCGGTTACCCAGAAAAGCTCCTACAGGATAAAATCTACCGCTCCACTTGACCACACACACCACAGAATGACAACCCCACACCTGATGCTGGACTCAACTATTGCACAAACTATTTCCCTGGATCCCACAGACTGAAAACCATTCTCAAAGAACTTTATCCTATATTACATGACGATGACGCGACCACATCCTTACTGCCCCAATGCCCCTCTGTCGCTTACAGACGACCAGCCAATCTCAGAAACCTTCTGAGATCCACCAACCCTTTGACACCCCGCCCTGACAAATTTCCACATATTTCCCCTACCTGCAATCGCCCCCGATGTAAAACATGTCTCCTAATCAGATCTGCTCCCCTCTCCCCACATCCCCTCATTGTCCCTTCACCCCGTTCCCACGCTAATTGCCTCTCAAAAAATATTATCTATCTTTTGTCGTGCAAACAATGCACCTCATTCTACATAGGCGATTGCATTACCCCCTTATCCATCCGAATGAACAATCACCGCTACTCATGTAATTCTGCTTCACTCTCTTCTCTTCCTATCCCTTTACACGGAAGTTCACACAACCTATCATTTGACGAATGCTTTTCCCTAACAGTTCTAGAATCCCTACCCGATTCAGCCACCAACATAGAGGTGAGAACTCGCGAATTCGCATACATCCTATATTTCCGATCCTTTAAAATTCCCACCCTTAACCGCCATCTTTAATTTCTTTCCCAACAGTCCCTAAACCTTCCGCCCCCCTCCCCTCCCCAGGCACTCTTCCCTCAAAACATCTCAGTCTGACCTGAA
This sequence comes from Hetaerina titia, assembly GCA_037158775.1. NCBI lineage: Eukaryota > Metazoa > Arthropoda > Insecta > Odonata > Calopterygidae > Hetaerina > Hetaerina titia. The sequence continues at coordinate 108,013,724 of CM073773.1, read as the reverse complement.
GAAGGCCTCGGAGTAGGCCGAAAGCTTTAATCATCTACAGTGTGAGTGTCCTTTTACGTGTTATCTGTCTTATTCTGTGTTCTATTGTGCCGTCGAAAAGTTATATTGCTCTCGTGAGTACTTCCGCATCATCGATATATATATATATATATATATATATATATATATATATATATATATATATATATATATATATATATATATATATTCACATGATTGGTTTTAAATGGTAAATGAACACACATGTTGCGTGAGTTTAGTGTAGAACCTTGGGCAATAAATAAAGTCCCGTATCACATTATTAGTTTAAAGCAAGCGGAGGAGCTATGGGGAACTAGGTGCAGGACCGATCGATTCATGAAATCCCTCTCGCAAATTTAAGATCATAGCAGTTGAAAGGCTCACGTGCAAAAGACGCACCCGCAATCTTTCAAACTACATGAAAATGAAATATAATGCAATTCTTTAAAGGGTACATTACCCTAATGGCTTAGTACTTAATATTTATCGTAAATCTTCGTGTGGGCTTGTGCGGGAAGATGTAAAAGAATTTTACTAGATGAAATGGAGACATCGAAAAAGTGGAGCATCTTTACTAATATATGTGGCAAGATAAGTGTACTTATGATATTTGGTGAGGACACCTCTGACATTAATAAAGTCCATTAATGGAGTTAACGAAAATAATAGTTATGAGATAAACATAACTCCTGGTTCACAGAAAAATGAAAAATACGAGGCCGGATGAAATTTTGGAATCTCATCGTTGAAGTATCTTTTCGCAGTCATAAAACGGGCGACAATGATCAAAATGTAAGCTAAGTAAGCACGTGTTCAAATAGGTTCTGATATTCTATAAATAGCCTTTAAACCTAAAGTATCCACATTGTCAATTTTGATGTAATTCTAATATATTCAAATGTTCCACCACTGGTCCATAGAGAAATGAGCCGCATTTTGTACTTCGTTTCTTGGCGCATCTTAAGGATACATTATCCCCCATTTGTCAATTTAATTCCACGATTACCGATTAAAAACGAATAATTTTGGTTCACACTAATCCAAGACTAATTTAAATTACCAAACAATGTATTATTCTTAAATAAAAATAGTATTTTTGAGAATTACCAAACATAAATATAGTATTTTTGATGAAAAAAGAGTCCGATTGCTTGCATGTTTATACTCTTCCCCTAGCAAGGACACACTCTTTCAGTTTCGTTGGACGGAAATATTTTTCGTCAAATGTCCACATCAAGATCAAGTGCCAATCAGAGAAGCCACCTAGTCAGTCGGATGATTGTTTGAGCTACTGACCTTTCTTCCTGCACCTTGCGGGTTTACGCCACTAATCTCCTCTATATTCCTGACATCTGTCAATGAGCACCCATGCGGAAATCAATAAGATAACACTGATTCCATAGCTACAGCAAATATTTTTATGAGACTTAAAAGTAAAATATTACGAACAAAGTTAATGATGATTGATTCGGATATAATTAAAGCGATAATATATAATTTATATTTCCTGTCAGTCTACCAATTGAGTTGGGCTCTGAAACACACCTCTCTGCAATGAATGGTCACGTATGAATTTCCGTCGAAGCATTACCTAAAATGTCCAAGTCATACGTACGCATAGGTCATAACAGAAATTGGTAACCTTTTATACCTACTGTATCAGACGAGGTACCGTTCAATCCTTTATCGGCGGAGTCGTTAGAAAAGAAAATTAAATGGATTGAAATGATCCTAAAAGGTATATTTAGGAATAAACATGGCAAGCAATTATTAAGCTAATACAATATGCCCACTGGAAATCGATTGATATATATTTCTGTGGTCGTATCCTCATAGTAAGAAAAAATCGCTCAGAACATATATTTATTATTTTCATAAGAAACATGAAATACTGGTGTGTTAAAAATTTCTCCAGCCTGCACATATTTTGCCGCAGGTATTTCCATCAGGCGGGGTGGGCTACTGAGTAGAGCACTGTGATACTGATGGATGGTGCGTGGTCAATTTCTGGCTCCTTCCTCCAGACACTCAAGCTGCCTAATACATTTCGGGAATTAGATCTTCCTGAGGAAGTAGGGCGGCAGTCGGATGGAGGAACTTGCCCCCCTACCCAAACGTTTAAATTTCACCCAACGTTGTACTTGGTCCTGGGTGAGCTTTATTCTTATCTATCATATCAACCGTCGGCATGGTTACTATGGTTGGTGCTTATGGCACCAAATGTTTTCCCAGATAAGCGAACGAAACATATCTTACTATTCATTTTCAATTCCATAAAATGATTAAGAATTGCCGTAGTCGAAACGTGGGGCTAAAATAAAATGCATGGGACATTGTTATGATGAAGAATGTCACACCAGAAAGTATACCTTTGAAAACGAATCGTCATCCCTTAAATTCAACCAAAGATCAACCCATTGGCCTCTGACCTTCCACTCATGTCTCAAAGCCCTTATCCGAAAAAAACCGCACCCAGAATGACCCTCTTCGAACCAACCTATCCAGCGAATAAAATTATGTATTCTATCGACGCATTTTCCGCCAAGATTTCAGACTACGCTTTCCAGCTATTTTGCGATGAGAGATGGTGGCGGAGACTCTTTCGTATGAACTCCATGTGCTCTTTCCTCTCTTTCGAAGGCGCATAACTTCTCCCGATTCCATTCGCGGAAAAAAGGAATCATTTCGGTTCGAAGAAATGAGGGGAGGGGCTTGAAGGGGTGAGGGGGCGTCGTCCTTCCGCCCGCCCGCTCACACCCCTTGCTGACGGCCTTAATTTCCTCTCCCTCGCATAAGTATTCCAGCGGTGTCCCCACCCGCCGCGTTGTTGAAAGCCTTCCTCCTCCCCTCCTTCCACCCCCCCCCCGCCTATCCACCATCCCCCAGGGAGAACATTGTCTGCAACTTCCGGTGGTTTTGCGGCTCCGGGGCAAAGGCAGTCGGAGCGTAGGGAGCACCCGGGGGGGGGGGGACTGGAGGGAGGAGGAAGTGGATTTGGGGGAGTGCCGAAAATATGAATGTTTTCGAGACCAAATTTATGCGGGGGTTCGATAAGTGAAACGAAGCTGATTCCTGCTCTTTAATCTTTCCTGCCCTCGCTCGTGGGGATACTGCCCGGTGCTAAGGCTGTGCCATAAAGCGGATTTGTACGATCGACGGTGTGGTTTGCGGCGATGTGTATTGGGCTCTCGCAAGGGGACGGCAAAGAGAGGGAGAGGAATTGAAAGAGTACCGGTGGTGGGAGAGTGGGCGGCGGATTTCGAGACAGAGAGATATCGCAAGTCGCTTTGGTCGTACTTCATAGTGCGATGAAATACGATCGTGGCCCATTTCACGATTCTGCTTTTGAAATGAGCACTAAAATATCGCTAAATGACCGCACAGTAAAAAATAAAATAATGTGTAAAAGTAAAATAAATCTACGTTAAATCGTACATCTTTATCCTGTGCATATCTAAGTAATTCCCACAAAACGGCCACAATGGTGTGTGGCGGGGGACGTTAGGTCGGCAGCCATGCACGCACAATCACAATCTTTACACCAATACGGTAATATCAGTTTGACCATAAATATTGAAGTGACAGTCCAAACTCCCGAAATACACTAATATATCCTAGCGGATAGACGAAAATATGGAAAACTTGTTACAAACTTTGAGCCGTTTCCACGGCTTCTCCCCCTAACCGATTCCCCCGGTTGAGAAGGCCAATTGAAGAGGGCCCCAATCGACAAATCAAAAAGGCCCCCGGGTATATATATCGGGGAAAAACCCGAAGAGCGGGCTGTTGCGGAGAGGGAAGCCGACGGACTCCACGCCTCCGTCTCCAGTTGCCGCCGGTAGCACGGTATCTTCCCCCCCTCCTTTACCTTACCTTCTCCCGGACCATTCCAGCGCCCTTAACTTAAGCAACCATTCTCTCCATGCTTCTACATAGCGATGCTGTCATCAGAAACTTAAATGTGTGTACTTTTAATACATTCATAGAGTAAGCAGATGGCCTAATCAATTCACATGCATGACTTTTTTACCAATACGTCATGGGTATGTATTTTGAAGAAATAATGCTCTTTTCAAAATTGGTATATCCTCCATTTATCAGTTAAACGTGTTTTTCTGAGATCATAAAATTCAAGGAAAACGTTCAAGACTTTCCAGCTATTCAGGGAGGTAATGATATTTTGAAACGAACAAATGGTAATTGAAAAAAGGGAATTTGATAAATGAAATATTTACGGCTATTCCTCTCCAAAATATTTGAATTTTTACTTAATTCTTCAAGTCAAGAAAAAGTTAAAAGTCACGAATCGGCGAAACTGCAAATCAATGGAGAAACTTTGGAAGCATTTTTTACGAGAGAGTTGGATAAATTTAAATGTTGCTTATTACAGTCGCGATAGCAAATTTTTCAAATCCATGGAATATCCGTACATCTATATTTACGCATAGAAGTACGGCACAGTGAAACGGTGGCGTGCTGAGACGGTAATGAAGGGAAGGTGACACGAAAAAAATGTTTCTCTCTTTATCTCCCAGTTTGACTAGACAGACACCCGCGTGAGAAATTAATACGTAGGTCCTCATCTCATAACACGTTTGCTTTAACGCTGCGTTGCAACAGGAGCAATTCCCAATCGTAGCATTTCATCCGAAAAAACATACGAGCCGACATGTTATGACTCATCTTACGGCGTTCATTCACACGAAATAACTCGGAGACATTCGGAAAATACAACATGGAAGGGCTCACTTGAACAGGCCTTACCCTTGAGTTTACAAAATCAAGGGTAATTCAAAATAAGGGTGAGCAAATTCAAGGGTCCCCTCTGATTGAGGAGGGACATTATTTTTCATGGAGTTCTTTCTATTCCAGCTTAATTTCGATTCTCGTATTTATCTTAATGTAACATCGTTGTCTTTAGCTCCTCCTCGTTCAACTTCTCAGATTATTTCAATCCATTTTCAAATTTGTCATGCATTTTTACAGTGAGTTTGGTCATGTAGGGTGAATCAACAATAGAGACTAACGGCGGCATCGTTCACCACATGGTTATCATGGTAGCTGCATCTTACTGAAATAAATAACCTCGCTATTAAATAAAATGGTTTGAGGCATCACTTTGTTGAAGCGGTTCATGTCGGAAAAGAAATACTTAGTTATTACATATATATATATATATATAAACTTGGAAAAGACGCTCTCCGGCGACGCACAAACACACAAACACTAACACAAAAAACACCACACACATAGAAACATAAAAGGACACTTACATTGGATATTTACGTTTCGACGGCACGGCCGTCGTCATCAGATTCTGATGACGACGGCCGTGCCGTCGAAACGTAAATATCCAATGTAAGTGTCCTTCCTTTATGTTTCTATGTGTGTGGTGTTTTTTGTGTTAGTGTTTGTGTGTATATATATATATATATATATATATATATATATATATATATATATATATATATATATATATTAACTTCGCTATTTAGTGAGCCAACCGTGACCAGTAAATTTCATAATAGGTACAAAGGAGCGAAGGGTATTTATTTGCTATAAATGAGATTCAGCTTCTTATTATGGCACGTGAGGTGCTACCTAGTGTTACGATATGAAGGTAAATGTTGTATAACAACGGTAAGGATAGTTCATAATGATATATTAAAGCCAAATTTCTATTATGGTGATATTTAACAATGATAAAATGGAATAACTGATTCAAAATATTTTCATTATTTGGAAAGAATTCGGAATATTGTTATGAATCCAATAACTGTTAATTAATTAACGTTTTAGTCTACCGGTTACGTAAGTTTCTGATGAAGCACTGCCAAACTTCTGAGTCGCCATTAGCAGGATATAATATACATAAAACGCTTGAATAATTGAAAAAAACTCCAATAGCCGAAAACAGTTTTCCTTTCTAAACGTGGTGCAATAGAAATTATTGGGCAAAAGCCACAGGTGACACCCATCCACACTTCAACTCGTGCTGTCGTGACGACTTACCTTCAGTACGCTGAAGAGGGCTACTTTGTGGCCGAAAAACGCGTATTCGTATTCACCTTTCATTCCCTTTTTATTTACCCTTTACCCCATCCTTTGACCTGTGAAATTTGCCAACTAATTTCAATTGTACCCTATTTTGAAATGTAACTGTTTACGGCTTTTGGAGTTTTTTCAATCATTCAATACTATTAGCCGTAAGAGCTCAATTAAATCATTACATAAAACGCCCAATGTTGGCCCCTCTATCACTCTTCATCAGAGCCTTATAATACTTCGGCGATAAAACCTGCTGCCTAAAATATTTTCCAGTTCGTGATTCAGCAAATGGTAGCCCCTATTGATAGGGAATTTAGAGCCACGGCAGTGAAGACAATTCGGGGCAAGCCTGTCCCCACTATACCGCTCACCGCCACACTCTCACATACGCATCATAAATGAGATAGGGCTGAACTTTCTTGCGGCAGGAAGAGGGCTTTGGTTTGTGGTTGATCTTTTGTGCCTCTCTAATGACTGCGTAAACACATTTTACAAAACTGGGGACACACATGTTGTTTATTCAGGTCACGGATACCTACTACTCAAATTTTTGGTATCAAAAGACTTAGTAAAATTATTATTAAGCATACAAATAATCACTGCTTCCTGCTAGAAGAAATGCATAACGTGTTTCCCAGTACCTAGCCATATTTTTACATAACTAAACAAAAACGTAAATGTTGGAAGTAAATATTTGGTAATCAATAAACACACTATCTCGTTTTCAAAACGTATATTAATTAATAGCGAACTTTAAGATTCGTTTAGTTATTCTTGAACTACTTTAATACAATTTTCAACTCTCCTGATATTGATTATTCATGTTCTGAATTTAGCCTCACGATGGAATTTTCTTTTATTAATTCATACAAAGCTTAAAAATGGAAATAATGTGACAAGACACTTCCGTTGACAAAGTAAAATAAGTATTTTGTTTAACAAAATGCCTTTTTACTTTGTCAAGTGCTTCTAACACAAAATAAAAATTAATGGTGTTCCCAGCATTGTATTACAGAGGTCCTTTACGTGTTCCTAGTTTAATCAGAAATATTTTTATTGAAAACATTGATGCACTGCATGGAATGTTTCGTCTATCAGCACGAATATTTTCTACATATTCTCATAAATGTACTTTTAATTTTCTTCTTCACATTATTTAGTACAGGAGGCAATGGAATGCAGAAAATATTACTGAAAATATACGGATAATGCCAAAATCTCCTAAATTGCAGCTTTTAAATGTTCTGTGTCTGGACTTTTTTCAACCGTACTCAGAACACTGGACCTGGTAATTTCATATACATAATTATCGCTAATTGCTCAGAAAATAAATAAGGGATGACATTCTTTTTAGAATAAATTAGTTAAGGTGCTTAAATTTAGTTTTCGGGATCGTGCGGGCACTGAGGAAATGAAATATACCGATGTCTATCTTTTTTTATCTTCCTTTTCTCACAAAACGTTTGCGGCATTTTTCTTCACTCTAAGAGTCTTTTTTCATGTCAAAAGGCACACGTTTATTGCGTGGACTTTTTCAATGTTTACACAAATTATTTATTCTTCTCCAAAGGCATAATTTTTTGACGCAAGAGAAATCAAAAAATTTTCCTGTTTTGGGGGACTCTTCAGGCCGTGTCTTGCTCATGTTTTTTAATGGAGTCGGTCTTAGCTTTCCCAAAAATTCCGTCACACATGTTTTCTTCTTGGACCAGGGCCTTGCGGATGAATCTTTCGGTTCCATTGCTGCATCCAATTCCAAACTCTAAATTTTCCGAGATGAAGACCAATTACGAGTGCATACCAATCTTTTTAAGTGCAACCAATATTTCCTTTATATTTTCATTGAATTTTTTCAAAGAAAAGAGAATAGAAACCCAATTTTTGAGATGGATACCATACTTTTCTATCGGGGGTGTCAAAAAAAATTTGCAAATGAACCCGAATCCCAGGGGAATGACTTTTCCCGATTTCTTGAGTTTATCTTGTCTGTTCAGTATGTCATGTTTCTTTCCCGACAATTTCACCTAATAGAAGCGTTCGCACACGATACTGAACTAAACTGAATACTAACAAACTAAAGCCGTCAGCTACTGGTGCTTTGCGGAAATGTGCAGTAAAATGTACAGTGCATGATAAGTTATGAAAATTAAAATACAGAGGATGATCCATATTTCACCTCAGATAGTGTCCTCCTCATCGGTGCCGAATCGAATAATACTCCACGACCTGCCCCACCTGCTCCACATCCACGCTCTCCTCTGCTATCGAATAAGACCTCGACGGGCTTTCACCATACGATCGACTTCCTTTGCCGCTCCTTCTTCACCGGGCCTCCCAGGCTCGGGAAGTAACTGAAAATCTCTGCCTCTCTTTCTTATGTCCACGCCCTAACCTTAGAGCTGAAGCGGTCAACCTCTCCAAACCTAAAAAGTCTTGTGATGGCCCGAAAATTTACCAATCAAGTTCTCCCGTTGTTAAATTTCTCTTTCAAGAAAAGAAGGAGGGAGTTAAGGGGTGGGAAAACTCCGATGAAATTGCGTGCTCTTTCGTTTCGAGAGCTCATCCGTGTATCAAACGGATGAGATCTCGGATCGAGGATTAAAATTCCATATTTTCATCTTGAGTTTATTTTTTAATATGGAGCGAAGGCTTCCTCTTTGGGAGGACTTCTTGGTATTACACGGCGCTCACAAAAAAGAGCAGTTAGCTTAGAGAAATGGACACGACAAAATAACATATCATATACAGGAAGAAAGTCAAACTTACATTCACCGAATCCAGTGTACTGAATTTAGAAAGGACTCAAGATATGAAATAACAAATACATTTTACAACACGACAATTTTAGAGCCTAAATGTCTTTCCAAATTGGAAAAAAATTTACAGCTAGAATTACTTGTTAAAAATACCCGATATATCTTGCATTTAGCATAGTTTTTGCGCTTCTGTATTGCCACCATCTTTACTATCATTGAGTAAATGGTTTAAAACTAAACTTAAAACTTGCTAAACGTAGTTCCTTCATCAACTTGCGATGACTGTTGCTGCAATTAAAGCGTCTTTAAATTTTGGTCATTCGCGATGCGAAGCTTGTATGTCAGCCAAATCGTGCTCTCTCCGGGGCGCATTCACCTATGTTTCTCGGAAACGGAAATTATTATGACAAAGAACAATGGGATATGGTCACAGCGGCATCGTTCAATATCTACGTTAACCGACGTGAGATGAAAGTCGTCGAGATGAAAGTTCTAGGTGACGTAAACCTAAGCCTAGGCTTGTGTTGTTTATATTGTTTTGAAGTGAGAAGTGACTGGGCTGTTAATTATGGGAGCACATGTTCATGTGCTTGTTTCAATTGCTTGTGTTGTGGTGGCTCTTTGTGAAATACGACTGCTGTTTGTGAGGGGCATTAAGCGGCGTTTGGATAGAAAGTGGGCATCATTTACAGTGAACTTTTGCCGGAAAGGAATATCTTCAATGAATTTAATTTTTACCAAATTAAGTTGGGCCAAATAGAAGGATCTGTGGACTCATACGGTTCTACTTGCTAAAGTAGTATTTATTTGTATTTAAAGTTACATTTTATTTTGCAGATTGAGGAGTAATTTGAATATCTCACAGATTTTTGTAATTTTCTGCCAATAAACAAATCTATCATCAAAATTTCTCTCATGAAGCGATAGTACAGTTAGAATTCCACAAGTATTAGCTAGATAACTGGCTTCATTGAACTGGTTATGGGGGAATGTAATATGAAAGTTAAAGAGAGCTTCTATTTTGCATTATGTTGGTACTATTTGGAATACCAACTCAGTATTAGGGATACTTGCAAGAAATCCTTGATGATGGAATTAGATATATACAGAGAAAATCCATAATATTCGTGAACAATTGTTGCGATAAGAATAAGACGGTGACAGGTATTATAAAGCACTTAGCCTGGGAATTAGCCCCTTGAGACGCGTAGAGAAAAAGCAAGACTGGCTTTTAGCAAGATTGAGAACACACACGAATTTAAGTATGACACAAATAGGAATTATTATCATTCCACAATATTTGGGTATGTCAAAAGAGAGAGATAAAGAAAATAGACTTCAGCACATATAGACATATATATTCGTTCTTTCCACGGAAAATATGGAATCATAGTAGTAAAAAAATTCAGTCATGGTAAAAATAGTAGAAAATATAACTACACGATAAAAAAAGAGTAGAGACTGAACAGATATTTAGTGCACTTTTAGATGCATATGCTAGTCCATAAACAGTGCATGTATTTGTATTTGCATGTGTGTAAGTTAAAATAAGTGTTGCAGGAATAGATATGTACGTCTGCGTGTGAGTGTATTAGCTTGTTTGCTATTTGTTTTGTAAAAAGTTGCATTATATTTTACGGATGACGACATTCCCTTGACACAGGCCCTTGTTTCTGCTTGCGGAGCATTATGTAGATGCAGTCAAATACGATTAATAAACAGATGAGATGCCCATGGAGACAGAGTGGATATCAAGAACAGAATGGCGAGCAGCTTTATGTTTGCTTCAATAAGTCTTCTTCTTAGATAGAGTACTTTTCAATAATTGCAATATCGAAGAAAATGTCCGCTATGGATAAGAAATACAGTTTAAAGGGAGTAACACATTTTTCAACAATTACAAACAAGCATAATCAACCATTGCGTGGCCGGAAAAAAAAAATAGAAACCTTAAAAAGTTTAAAAAACTCAAAGAAAAAGTGCATAATTCCTAATTTAAATTCTTTCAATATCTTTATATATCCTTTATTCCTTGGCAATTGAAATTATCTGTCCTATGCACGCCGTTGGTAACTATTGGAAAAATAGCACTTTTTATGCTGCATAGAAAACAAAGGCCGGGTTATTTTAATTGGAAAAAAATATGTGTATATTGAGGAAAAGATAAGGCCAATATTATGGGTGTATCACCGCTTAAAGGTCAAGGGGCTTTTTATATAACACCCAGAGACCTCATAAACATGGCTTTAATTGAAATGCCGAAATTTTACTTCGGCATTTCAATAAAGGAAAGGGCTTTATATAATGTGGATATCCTAAAGAAATAAGGACCAAGAACATCATCTGTGTCATTCATCTAAGTAATGTAAGCAAAAATTACCAGTATTTTTTCTTTACATTGATTCACGACCGTAGCTACGTTCCTTGTATATTTAAATTCATCCAAGTAATATTTGGCAACAGATATTTGTCACTTACAGCGTCCTTTAACCGTGAGAAGTATCAAAAAGATAAGCAATTACGCTATACAAATGCCAATTATAATAATTATGAATGAGAAAAAGTGATGGAGGCAGTATCAACCCAGGGACACTACACACTATATGTAATGCACAGAGCAACGGAAAAGACCACACACAATGTTTTTGAACTGTTTCCCGATGGCCCTCCGCGATGCTAGAGCGTTCTGGTACAGCATCTTATTTTACAGCCAGCATTCAATCGCTATATTGTTGAACTACAGTATAAATGTTATTTAAGACCAGAAATTGCAAATTCAAAACGATATTTTTCCATGTATTCCCCGTGATTTAATTTTAAGCATGGAAAAATCTATGGATTAGTTAAATCCTCCGACAGAAATTCAACATCAAAACTCAATCATCATCAACATCAAAATCATCTGTCGAACAGCAAAATCGTTTCTCCGATTGGGGAGAAATAGAAAGCGAGTTTTGAATCAATAGGTGAGGAGGTAATGCAAGGTGAATAAGGTGAGAAGGAGAAGAAAAAGGAGGAGGATTATACAATCTCAAGAAAACAGAGCGGGAAGACTCAATTTTCAGTAGGGCTGGTGGTAGTCAGTAGAAAGGGTGGCTGACGGAGAGCGGTGATCTGGGATGTTTTCCAATTTGACGACTTCCGTTTCACTAACGACTCAGACCCGGCCAAGTTGGCTCATTACGGCTAGAGTCGAACGTGGTATGAAGAAAGTTAGGAGGGAGGGAACCATGCGTCGGCATATAGGAGGATAGCGGGGTGGTCTGAATGGGTAGGGGAATTCAAACTACCCCCGTGACGCTTCGTTGGGGTAAAAACATTACTTAATCTTCTGCGAAAGAAAAAACAAGATTCTCTCTAAGAAGGGAGAAGAAGTCAACCAGCAGAAACCCGCACGTTTTAGAATATAAGGAACTCAAAAATCCTACGATCCTACATCGGAAAATCTGTCAAGCCTCGAAAGAAATTTCAATGTACATGGTAATGGAATATGAATAAATAAACGAAATTCATTTTCACTCAAGACGATATGAACGAAAATTCAAAGATTTCACCACCATGGTTGTAATTGTACAACTGTCTATATAATACGCGAGGATACATATATATTTCTTTTTGTTACGGGTTTCCCCCCCCCCTTCCCCCACCTATTTGAAAAACCCCAACCCCCTCATCCTTTACCCTTTCCGTCTGGTGCTGAACCCCCTGCCACACACATTTTTTGGTGGCTCGTAGGGTGTTTTTTAGACGAAAATGTAGATGATACAATGAAAAATGCAGATTCTTTTAAGGTATTTAAACAAAAACTGAAACTTTTCTTGTTTGGAAACACCGTTGTCTTCTGTTGATGAATGCTTTGAATATTGGACGATTGGACGATAACTCCTGATGAAATTATGCTTTGTGTCCATACTTGTATTATGACGAGTTTTCTACCATGTAATATGTGATCTAACGGCTCAATAAGCATTATTAATGTCATTACTACTGGGTTATTCTTAAGAGATCCAGTAATAATTCAGCCGACGGCAAAAGCCACGGTTATTGACAAAAATATCATTTCGCAAACTTAACATCAATATAAAGCATCACATATGGCTAGCACTAATAAGGGCCTTCAAAAAATAATACTAAGCTAAAAGAATGCATTCACTTTAAGTTTAAGCAAATTCTAGAAACGCTGCGACCAGGACACCTGAGGTGATTAATGGCAGCAATGAGCTCGTTAATTATAGTTAATGCAATTTTTAAATATAACTTATAATCATAGGAGGGTCAGTCACTAAATCCAAGATACAAGAAGTATCCTTTATTTTTGACTTTTAATCCTTGAGTACAGTGTAAGGAATGCGCTTCATTTTCCTCTATCTACTTTTATATTCCAGCCAATAATCTTCTCCATCCGAGAAAGTTTAATACCACAGAACATATAAAGAAAATAATTATGTTAGAGGACGCCTTATTTTCTTTAAAAAATGCCTAGCTAGCATGTCAAAATGGTTACATTCTCAAAAGAACTTTTAAAATTAGATATAATTCACCAAGTAATAATAATGGAAAACATCAGATATGCTTCTTTATATACCTCTTCCCGACGGACCACAAAATATTTGGCGTGATGGAAAATGTTTTGATGACTCCTACAAATGTGTTGGGGAGAGCAATGATGATCATTACTAGTACGATGGACCATGTTGCATAAGACTAGTTGTGAAAGGTAAGAGACGAGGGAGGGGAAAGGTAAAGAGAAAGGACATTTACTAAAAATCCTTCCAAAAAACGTGCAGATTTATATACATGCTGGTATGGATATCTACCCACTGAGTTTTCTGCGAAGAGTACTGTGGAGTGTACATCTACGTCTACATCTACTCTACATGATACTTCATAAGCCACCAGGAGGGTTTGTGACGGGCGATGTTAGGTCACCACCCATGCATGCACAACCCCACCAATGATTCCTCTAGACAAAAAACATTCGGATCATTCACGGCGTGCCAGTTAATAACACGATATAGAGTACTTACATGCAAGAATATTCAATAACAGTACAAGTATATTCAAATCATGTGTGAGGAGTTTTAAAAATGGATATATTAAGAAACATGTAGTCTATCGACAAACTATATATATTCACTACCAACGCTAATTATCTCCTTTGCGCCTGCGGTCATATCTATTTTGATCTCTAATCGCTCGAGAAAAAAACGAAATTTAAAATTTATGCATTCTACAACAAATCTCCCCGATTTAATGCACCTGATCTGATCCAATTTAGGAAGTCGGAACCTACAATATTTCTTTAACATCCTCGGAGAAATACCCTGCCTCAAATTTACACATTAAATTTAACCTGAATTTCATCCTACGGCCAATCATTGGCTCTCATGCAAATTCTTCCAATAGTGTCGTGACACTACTATTTTGTTAATAAAAACTTTTTACCTAGCTGCTCTACATTGCACTCAATCTAGTTTCAAAATTACGCCCACTTCATGAGGATCCCATACACTTGCAGCACACTCTAGGCAGGCCAAACCTAAAGCAAAACAACAACCTTCCTTAATCCTATCCTGACATTTTCCAATTATCCTATTTATTAATTCTAGCTTTTTAGTTGCCATTCCGCATATTTCATAAATATGTTTTCTCCTGGAAATATCCTTATTTATCGGAACACCAAAATATTTTACCGGTTCTGCGTTTATTGTGTTGATTATCTGTATGATTTTAGAGACTTCGGGTGAAATACTCTTCCTCTAAAAATTAGCCGACACGCATTTATTTAAATTTAATTCTAGCGCTCGTATCATGCACCACTTTTGGATAATGCAGGTGTTACCTGAGATGATACCTGTACTTCAGTCAATTTAATGGAGATCCAGGAGTAAATTCCGTACGAAGTCTTTGGGAGGAAGAAGTCTGCTTCTAGTATATACGATCAGTTAGGCAAATTTATTGGAAATGCACCGTGAAGAAAATACTTCCTAATAATTGTGAATAGAAATGCGATGTAAGGTAAAGGAAACGGACGGTAGAGAGGCAACGAGCGGTTTAGGAGGAAGAAATAACCTGGGGGGATGGATAATACCGAGTTATACAAGGGATTGCTTTGTTATGAAAAACTCCTTGTACAAACAGCACAGTATAGATGTAATTCACATTAAAAATTCCGGAATATACATAAAGATATGCTTACGATTATTAGTTAAATTATGGCTATGCATACATTTTGGAATATCTTAATAAAATCATAGGTTATATTTCTCGGGAGCACATGCGATACCAGATTACAGTTAAGTGCTAATGGAGTGTAATATTAACTCAAAGAAAATGCAAAAGGGGAGAAGAATAATAAATTGTAATCTAGAAGATAACTGGGGTGAAAAACAGAGAGTAGAGGAAATTTTGAGCCAGGATAAAGGGACGGGTACAATGGAAGAAAGAAGGAAATTTCTCATAGGAGAATAAATAAGGTGGTGAAAAAACAATAGATTCGATAAATAGAAAATTGGTTAATAGACTTTGGATTAAACATGCATGCTTAAGAATATCAATGGGACATGGGAACGGGAAATATGAACAAAGATATAGGGAAAATAAAGCACATGCAACAGAAAAATAATTTCACCAGAAACAAATAGGGTAGAAGAAGAATGGTGGAAGACAGTGAGGGATAGGTAAATGTTACTGAGAAAGAGAAACGACTTCACAATATAGAAATGTGTACGAGAGGTTAGCCATTCAAGAAAGGTATACGTGTTCATTTTATTAGAAATGCAATGGGCAAATACTATTGCAGTAAAAGTGGCTCAGACAAGATCTCTTATAGCGTCATTATCACATTTCTGTAAATACATTTTTTTTATGAATGTCTACTTCCTAGGCGCAAACCTAATATCTAAATTTCTAAATGTAAAAACAGAAATCAGGTTCAAACAAACACAATTTTGTTTTCTTTAAATAAGAAAAATAAGAAAGCATTCATTATATTGTTGAAACATTTCGTTTCGCCATTTTAAACAACAATTATTTCGGTTAGCATTTTCGCCGTTGTCCCAATTTAGTAAACATGGCGCTGTAGGTACTTAAAATCTAAGTTTATATACAATAGGGATTAATGAATAGTCTTCAAATTTATTTATTCCTTATAGAATTCCAAACTTTTATTTGTGCTGAAATTAGTTCCTTAATATGTGGTGGTTTTCGTACGTGAGTAATCAGTGAAACTAAAGGAGTTTTTAACATTTCAAATGGTGTTTTTGTTTACTGGAAGACCATCTGTTCCTGATGCCATCTTGTAAGCCAATATAGAAGAATCGCAGTTTCTCTGAAGATAAAATCGTAAGTAAAATGATTAATTTCCTTTTTAAATCTATAAAAATTATTTAATATGTTTATAAATGAAACAAGTAACTATAATGCCACACAAATTCGGTGTTTGGAATCACAAAATTACTTATTTCTGTTAGTAATTTTGAAAGTATTTGTGAAATTACAAAGTTACTTATTTCATTTCGATATGCTGTATAGATTCCATAAAGTTATAGCAAAGACCAAAAAACATATTTTATGATGGTGAAACTTCTAAGAAATTTTTATATGAACAAAAAATATACAATTTAATCGGTATCGCTATCTTAGTATTCCTTCACTGTAGCCCTCTATTCTTTCTAACCAGGTTTAATCCCCTTACTCCATCTGAAATTTTCTTTTTTACCCCTTACTTAATTCGTCATGTGTACTTTTAATGTACAATAACAGTTTTTACTAAATGCCCTAATTTAAGAAGCACGCAACGAAAGAAAATAAATAAGTAGAAGTCAAACTTTCTATCGGTTTCACGGGTATGATTTTGAAAATTTATGTCAAACATTCATCAGTGATTTATCATTTGTTCCGTACGTATGAATGTATGTTTTTATATGCACTCATAAATTTACAGCACGTATGCATTAGGAACGATACATTTACTTGCCTCTCCTAACAAAACACCTGGTATCCGACATTATAGAATTAAAGACTCTTTATATTATATAATCGCCATTGCAATACACATACTTACGAAGCATTTGACTGAATCTGTGATTTTACGAACAAATATTTTATTTTACTTTTCTTTTTCTTTGCGTGGTGGAGGTAATGCTAGACAACTGATATAGGCAGGAACTACTAATTTAGGTACACTAGGTACTAAAGTTAAGAAAAATAAAAGTATGTTCAGACAAATAAAAAACCTTCATATCCTAGCTAATCCTAGGTATGGCAATATAGCAAGCCAGTTAGATAGTGCATATCGCCAATTTAAAAAAATACAAATTTGTAGCTGATAAGCACGGAGAAACCTTATCTGGAATTATAAGGTGGACGAAGCTTTCCTAGTGCGTTTGAACGAGCACTGCGTGGGCAAGATGAATCGGAGCAATCTCTGAATCCGGGTATAATTCGACGTTTAACTATCTTTAGCCAGCAGCTCGATAGTGATTTGAAACCACATTTGGTGACATCGACCGCTTTCAAAGGTACTTACATAACCCTTCCGCACGAATTTAACAATAGCCGAGCTTAATATGTTTATGAGTTTGCATGCAAAAAATGCTATACAGGCGACATTAATATGAGATTAGGAATGCATTCGGTGTGATAATGAGAATTTTTATTATTTTTTAACCGATAACGTGAAAATTATACGATTTCTATTTCCATTATTGTTTACTTTTAGTGAATAAAAATGGTAGAATTACTTATTTTGACCATACAGGCTAAACCCGGTTCTATATCTTATAGTTTCTAATTATCCACTTTCATTTGCAGCATCTCCACTCAAATACGCACTGCTATAGTGCAGTACTTACTGAAAGACTGCCCAAGTTTTGCGTTTTCTTCAATTGATATAAACGGAATGTGAGCCAGCAAACGTAATGACTTCCAGTTTAGCTGTTCAGGGACATGTTCAATGATTTCAGAAATTCAAAGTCAAGTGGCAAACCATTATTTAATTGCATGCGTAATGACATGCGCCGGTTATTCTATTTCGAGGTGTCCAAGGCATTGAGGCATTGTGTTGTCTAGCTGAGCTAAATCTAAGGCAGTCCACGAGCGTTATGGAAATAAAACTCGGACATTCCACTCACTAGCCTATGATTAGCATATCTACCGGGGAATCCGACGGTGGCAAGAAACTACTCTCCCTATCCTTAACTGTGAATATCAGATGCAGTGGAGCTTGGTCTTAGGTAAACTCAGTATATACTTAACACACAAATCTTTGGTTTGACTGCTGTAGCGGAATATCATTCAAGTGTTAGACATACGTTTAAACTGTTACATTTAACATTCAAGCTTTCATATTACATTCAATCACAAATGTTATCTGCACATTTAATTACCATTCTTGATATCACGGGAAGATCTTATTTATTTAATTTATTTTACGAGTATTTTTCTCGTACTATTGGCATAAGTATCCATTTTGGTCTCTGGATCCTGAAACTGAAAGACGGCAAACATATCCTGCCTAAAACTAAAGCCTAGTAGCTAAAACTTGATGGGTTTGGGGCAAAGATAGTAGCGCAAACGGAAAAGAAGAGTACTGCGTCAGGTCACGCCTCTTATCGTCAGCCCAGCAGGCACAAAACTTCCCCAAGGCGCAAAAAGGCTGGAGGGAAGGGGCGGTGCACAGATTCACTGGATCAGCGGCGTCCGTTCCATCTTTGAGGAGCAAAGCATCCGTCCCCCGCACCCTTTTCTCCAACGAGGGGTTAGCATTGTGATGGTAATTTCTCCTAATTCGTGAGCGCGGGGTGGCGACGAGTGCATAAGGGCCGCGTCTCACTAGACTCTTCCGTATACTCATTTCTCTTCGAAATAACGTGCAAAAGGCGTTTCACACTACGCTCTCCGTCCAAAGGCAGCGAGCAGTGGTGATGTTTGTGCGTGTGTGCGTGTAGGAGGTCGTACTTAAAGACAGCGGTAACATGCTTTCACCTCCTTTCTCCGCCACCACCCCACAGCGAGGCACTCCGAAAACTCAACACACACGCCCAAGTAGATGGGGCCACACCACCCATGAGGCCCTTCCAGTCAGCACCCATCAAACTTCCTAATCACCACCTCTGAAACGATGGCGTATATCCTTCGACCCCTGCGCCCATCGAGCAAATTTTACGGCGGAATTTGAAGAAAGGTAGGAAATGGGTGTGGGTCAGGAGGGGAGAGTGGGATTAGAAGAGATACGCGGTGCGAACGGGAAGGGGAAGACGGTCGCGGACCCAAACATGGGAGGTATACTCGATTGGAGAATGGCGCGAGGATCCCCGAATACTGAAAAGGTGCGAGAGGGTGCGGGAGAAAGAGATCTGTGTGAGGAGGTGGGGAGATGGGAACGGGGAGGGGAGGCTCCAGAGGGAAGTGTGGAGTGCGAGGGCAAACGAGTGATTAAGCAAGATGCAAAAGATAAGCGCCAGGGGAACAGGGGAGAGAAATGCGAAGATTAGATTCAAGACGAAGTTTACGGCAAAGAATTAAGGGAGTTGACTGAGTAATTGTAATCCGAGAAGGTTTCGAGAAGGTGGTACGAGAACGTAAGCGGTGCGAGGATTGAAGAGAAGATAAGGGATGACGGGAGGAATAGAGGCGAGTTCCCGGGAAGAAATACCTAAATGAAGCGAGCTCAAGTCGACATATAGCAGACGATACGTGAGCAGATGATACTTACGTGCTGCTCTCTTCCCCTCACCCTCCTCCATTGCAACGCATCCGCAAACCATGTCACTGACGATACTCTTAGTTAATTTTCACCTTTGTGATCGAATATTTTGTGAACAATCGATCAAAATGCAAATTTTCGATACGGCATCGGGTATGAAAAGTGTAGAAAAAAACATTACAGACAGAAAATGCATGGAATAACGAAATTACCGTTCATGTCACAAATATGTGAACCGTGACTCAACTAGTTTATTGTTTGAGACGAGTAGGAGTTCATCGTCTAATAAAATTACCTTCCTATAATACTTTTACTCCTCATGCAGATGGATTTAAATTTACAATCACGTTCCATTAAGCTTGCATCTTTTATTGAATTATTTTGATGGACCTTGAATACTGAACCAGATATCCAGTGTAGTCAATGTAAATTAATGTGGACATCCTATCCAAATGGATATGGATACAGTACGAGGCTCGCTTTTCGTCCTTTTATCCAGGAATTAACTACATCCTATCACCCTAAAATTACGGGTGACATTTTGCTTGGTACCATTTGTAAAGCAAATTTCACTTCCGTGCGATGTAATAGATTTTATACGCTTTTGTCTCCACATGACGAAAAATCTACATGAGGTTTTTTTATCCATGATGCATAACGTAGATAATGGATTAATATTTAGTCAAAATTCTATTTATAACAATTATTATTCAAAATTATCCTTTAATTCTACATGTCATCATAAAAACATTCTTTCTTGACACTAAGAAGAAGTCACAAGGACAGAAGCACACGAATTGGAAATTATTTGCATAGTTAAAGCATAATATTGGTATAGATTTTCATCTTATCGCATAGAAATATTAGAATACCGTTAATAATTCGCTTAGTTACTTGTGCTATAAAAGTATTAACGTTTAAAATTCACTATAAGGCGCATTTTTAAATATTGGTGTTACGCTAGTCGTTATTCTAGTCTCTGTCATCTACCACCGACTTATTAAATATGATTTCTAGACACGAAATACACCCAATGGATGTGAGGGAAATAGGTCTATAATTGCTCGATTCTTCCTTGTCTCCGTACTTAAATATTGGTGTTACGTTAGCCGTTTTCCAATCTCTGGGAACCTTTCGTTCTACCAGTGTCTCCTTAAGTATTATTTACAGATACGGCGCAGTTTCCAAAGCTAGACCCTTAAATATTTACGCGGGTGCTTCATCGAGTCCAGAGGATTTATTAGGCTTAGTATTTTTCAACAAAAGTTCTATTCCATTATATGAGATTTCAATGTCGGGCATCAATTGACTGACACGATTTTTATCGGGGTATTCTGTAAGATATTAGTGAAGACGAAAGAAGGAATTTAATAAGTTAACCTTTTCCAAACGGCTGGTTACTTTTCAGCCTTTTTCATTTTGAAGTGAAATAACACTTGACTTATTTGCCTGAACTTTTCTGATGTATGATCAAAATTATTTTTGATTCTCCTTCAAATTTTCCGCTAAACTTTTTCTTTTGAATTCACTTAACGCTTTACGAAATTCGTTTTTAGCGTTCGCCCTTGATATCTTTTATCATAAGTGATCTCAGTCCTTTGTCGCTAGAGATATCATCCCTAATGTCTTTCATCTTGGCACGACATAACCTTTGACGTCGTAATGCCTTTCTAACATCCGCGTTCTACCATCCAGGTTCCGTGCTATCTTTTATAAATTTACTGGACATGAATTTGTTGACTGCTGAGCGCATGATCTCAAGGATGTGATTTCACGTATCATCAGTATTTCGGTGATTACTATCCTTCTTAAAACCAGCAAATTGAATCTGTTGCACGCATTTTAGGCCATTGTTACCTTCTTCTTTTAACAAGTAAATTTTCCTTTTAGGCTTCTTATTTATAATCCCATGACACGAAAACTTAGCATTTACTGCCCTGTAGTCAATAATTCCTTTTATAATTTTTATAGTTAATACTTTTCGAAAATAATCATTGTTAACAAATCAATAATATTATTGCCCCTAGTTTGTGAAATGACAAGTTAATTCAATGAGTTCGACGTAAAAGAATTCAATAGAGATTCGCAGATATCTTTCTCTTTGCCGCCCGTTTTAAAACTACATGTGCACCAGTCAATATATGCGACGTTGAAATCTCTACCGATTATAACGTCGCGATCATTGTGTTGGGATTAGAAACTTTTAATTTACTGATTTAATTCCAGTATTGAACTGTCTCTGTCTACTGGTGGTCTATCAGATGCGTATACATAAATTCTTTTGGATTGAGGACTTTAAATTGAACATCAAGCTGTGGGGGGCGCAAAAAAAACCGGAAATTCGTCAAACGTATATTCCGAAGGTATAGCGACGAAAAAAGGAAGAATACGTAACATTTATCTTTAGTAAGGCCTCATATCGAGTATATGGCGAGCATTTGGGATCCTTTCAAAACAATTGGGTACAGGGAAATTCTGCCAGGTTCGTGAAAAACTCTTACCAAAGGACACAAAGCGTCACATATTGAATATAGAATCTGTGTTGGGAACCTTTAGATATGTGAAGACTCAGGACTAGATTTAAACATCTAACAAAGATGTAAAGCGTGATGTCTTGTATCCTACTTTGGAGAAATAATAAGTTCCCCTAATTACATTGACAGGGCCTACAATTGTCACAAAAATAGAGAGTGAGATTGCCGAACTGATAGATTCAAGTATTCGTTTTTCCCGCGCACTATCCGCAACAACAGTATTAAAAGGGGGATCACTTAAGAAAATAATAGGTACGCGCTGTCGAAAATAGGGGTATACTAGATGAAGTTCTCACAAAATTTCGAGAAACAACGGCAGATGCCTCAACACAAAACTCTCTCCAAGTCTGGTGGCGTAACGCCCCCCGCCTGGCACCCTTGAGCCAGGTGGGGGGGTAGATGAATGTATGTACGATAAAGCCTATTGTAATTGTAAATTATCTGTCCGAAACGCGTAGAACACTAACCGGTACAAATTATCTGAATTGCATATGTCCATTCCCTCTTTTAAAGGACGAAGTCTGTCCAATAAATACGCAAACTGAGCATTAGTTAATGACATACTAATGCGGTCATGCAGAAAGGGGTTTGACAAAAAAATAAAGGAGGTTAGTAAAGTGCTTGCAATTGAGTAGAACTAAATATTCCCTTGACGCTTAGGGTGGCAAGTGAACTATTTGCTATCTTTAACACTACGGTGGCTATCCCGTATTGCCCGTGAGAAGAAGTCCTTGAGTCTGCTAGTTCTGGCATCTATTTCCCGAATTTTATTCACATGATCCAAACGACTAAAATATGTTAAGGGCAAATAATTTGTGAGAACTCGGTGCTGAAACATGCGGATCTGAATTTATTTAGTAAGTTAAACCTAGCATTGAGTCGTGTTTCTTCTAATGATTCTCACCCCAACCTGAGTGCATGCTTCGTAATAAATGCCGCAGAGAATATAGACCGGCGAAATGGGTATTAGTCACGTGTTTTCATGAATATGCAGCATTGTGATAAAATATTTTCATTTGTAAAATTTTAGCAAACTGTACGCTACAGGCAAAATCCCATATGGAGCGTTCCTTTTTACATGCAAAAGAGAAGAGAAATACATTTATTTTGTGACTCACGGATGGAAAGCCATATACGTGGAACAGTTTGCTGTAGACCTCTATTACGGATGCAATATTCTGTCAGCTAGAGTGACACTTTAAAGGAAATCTTTTTGAATTTCTTTTGGGAAGATATAATTGATTAAAGCTTTTAAAATTTACTTATAGATCTCTATATGGATAAAATGCCTTTGCCTTTGGTGGACAAGGTGTTCATTTCATGTAGAGATGGTAACATTAAATCTTGCATAATCGATTTACCTTCAACTTCGCGCGTAAATAAATTTACTTCGTGGATAATGCTCGTGACATTTTTCCATTCACCCTTTGATGTGTGTTTACATTCAATCCATTTCACTCAAATAATCGAATATTCTTCTCCTTAGCAGTCAAAGGGAATTTTATTCCAAGGCCTGGCGCGTTCTTTCTATAAATTGAATTCAGAAGGTTATAGGAAATGTGCGCTTAAAATTGAAAGGAAAAATGAAAAAAAAAACTTGTACATTATAAATTCCTTTTGAAATTCCATTGCAAAGACTTTTTTAGCCATTACCAATCGATGTGCTGTGTCTATGTTGTAATCACGCATTTACAAGCAACTACACTCGATTGCTCCATCTACTGCAGTCGCTAAAAGCTTCGTATTACGCCAAATTTCTCTGAAACAGAATCCTTGCCAAAATATTTACTGTCACCAAAAAGGCGCCACAGCACATCATTACACTTCTAAAGATATGCTCCCAATAATTGCAAATGATAACGTTCCACTCCTGTAAAGTCTTCCTGCAAGCTACAAACCACGCAGCGTTAAGAACACGAAATAAGGCAATGTTGACTGGGTCACTTGGGAACCGAGCAACGGCCCAATAGTCGGCTGGCCGAAGGTGCGCATGTACAAAACAACAAACACAGGCGGATAGGCCGGCGCGGCACATTCATTTGCTGGATCAGGACCAGGAAAGGAACGGCTTCGCATTTCCGATGGAATGAAATGCCCAAGCTCCGCTGGCATTGTACAATGCAACAACGAGTAAGAAGTTCCCTTGATAACAAGAACACTTTTGTTTTTACAGCCGGGGTCGAAAGACCTCACCAAGGGAAACGCAGACGACCATTAAGTCCTGGAAACACCTTGTTTTAACGACACAGTCTCCGTGCGGTTACGTAGGTATCATACAATCGAAAAACGTCCGGGCCATGAGGCAGAAACACACCCGCCAGTTCTAATCACTCATTGAAAGCCTCCCGGGGAGATTTTACACACGTACATGATGCTAGGAAAGTTTCAACAAGGCTTCCGCCGACATTCGCCCCCCCCCTACATTTCACTGGATAGGTTTTTAATAAATATTGGAAGTCATGTTTCTCCGTCATCTGGTTTAAAGGAATGTCATAGCAGCGACTCAAGTTCCACGTCCTAACTGAGACATTGCTGCAGAACTGTTGCCCTATTTTCATAAGAATGGGAAAATGCGTAAAGTTCCGATTTTCCCCTACTATATTAATACAGGCTGTGGAATGTGTTACCGATTGATGGCGTCAAAATATATTTCTGGTCGAGAGCTATTATATGACTAAATCAAACCCCAGTTTCAGAAACCGAACTATTAGAGCGAATAAATATTCTGAGGTTCCTTACATACTTACGTTAAAATAACCCGAAAACAGAAAATTGTCCATATTTATCAAAATCTGAATTGGAAATATTTGGATAAGAAAGGAGAAATCGTTAAAAAATAAGAAAGATAATGTATTCGCCCATTGGATTTTATTTGGACAAATGGGAATTTAATAATAATAACGAAATCTGCCGGATAAAGTAGGTTTGAATGGACACATCAACCACATAAATATTTTGTGATTCCCAACAAAATACAACTCAGCAACTTACTCTGCATCAGGTCCCTCTTCATCTCTGTGTATTTCCTTCCTCCCTTCATCCCGTCCAACATCCCCATCCTCTTCTTGCCCTTTCCTCGTTTGCCTAGCAATCTCCGGCTATTACAGTCTTCAACATCCCACTGCCGATCAATACGCCTTTCATCTATAAATCAATACCACTATTCACCAAGACACCTCCATAGGATTTCTCCAAACAAACCCCTCTCCTTGCCCACCATCCCTAGTATTTCGGTCCATTTCATCTTCTCCATTCTTCTCCAAACACACATTTCAAAAGCCTCCAATCTACGTCTATCCTCCTGTTACAGGGACCACATTTCCGTGCCGTACCTAGCATCCATATCAAAGTTTTTACGAGTCTTTTCTTAACATCCCTACTTAACGTCCCCACCATCAACTCTCTCCTCCTTGTGAAAGCCTCTTTGCCTGCGCAATTTTCCTTTTGTCCCTACTACTTTGACAACGTTGGTCCAATACACTTCCGAGATATGGAAACTGTTCTACCTGCTCAATTTTCCCCTCCTATTTTAATGTTTAGCTTAGCCTTTTTCTTTCTGGAAAATTGCATAACCTTTGTTATATTAACATTGATTCTCATCCCATACCTATAACACTGAATCCCCAATTCACTCAGCAATGCTTGTAACCCCTTGGCTGACTGACAAACCAAAGCCTGGTCATCATCAAACTTAACTGCTTTTACAAACTCCCCTCCGACTTTCACTCCCATCTCCAGCTCTTCCCAAGCCTCTTCAATGATTTCCTCAACAAATACATTGAACAGTACTGATGATAATGGGCAACCCTGCCTTACACCTCTTCCTAACACTGCCCATCAGGACTCTCCGTTCCCCACTCGCACTAGAGCAGTCTGAGACATGTACTGGTTGCGGATTAGTCTCCTATCTCTCCAATCTATTTCAATTTTCTGCAATATACTCATTAGTGTTTCCCACTCCATTAAACTCTTTTTCTAAATCTACGAAACAGGCAAATACGTCCTGATTGTATTCTATATTCCTCTCGATTAGTGATCTCATTACTTCAATGGCATCACGCGTACCTCTTCCTTTCCTAAACCTAAACTGATCATCCCCTTAGTAATCATTTGCCTTACTATCTATCCTTTTGTTGATGATCCTGAGAATAACTTTAGCTGCGTGGGATATCAAACTTATTGTTCCGTAATCCTCACATGATGTAGCCTTTGCCTTTTTTGGAATAGGAACTTACACCGATCTCACAAAATCTTCCGGCCAGATTCCTTCCTCATAGATACTACGAATCAGTCCATGTAGGGCCTTCTTCCCACATTTTCCTAAACATTTCAACAGTTCTACAGGAATATTGTCCACCTTCACGGCCTTATTTGCTTTCATCTCCTTTAATGCCCTTCCTATTTCATCGTCGAGTATGCCTGGACCTAAGCTATCTTAGGTCCAGGCATACTCGCATAGCTCTCTATCCTATTTAAGCCTTATCTCTAACTGTTAGGAGAGATCTTCCATTATTACTTCCCGACCTTGCTGTGTAGGGAACCAATACACCTTTCCTCTGTATACTTTCTATGTCCTCGCATAGCGTTTTCCAACAAGCTTCTTTTGCTTTATTTGTGCCCCGTTTTAATTTATCATTTTAACTCCTTGAACGTTATTTTGCCTTAATCTGTTTTTTCATACTTCCTTTTTCTTCCCTCACCCATTTTTGTAATCATGTCATACGTTATCCATGGATTCTTAGTCCTTTTCCTTTTAAAGTGTCCCATTACATCTTTTTTGGCTTTCGATATCCCTTTCTTGATACCCTCCCATTTTTCTTCAATAGTACTCAGCTCTTTCCTCCAAAATTTGAAATGTCAGTTGCTCCATACAGAGTCACCAGTACCAGAAAGTTATTGACTTTAATCTCTTTATTGTTTCGGGATTGTGAATTTATTTCTCTTTCCCCAGGTAACCCTTATACATCAACACTGAAGACATTTACCAATACCCACACCCTAGTTGGACGATTAATTCGTACATGATTTTATTACCCTTGAATAATTGGGTATTTAGGCCTGAATAACACTTTTAAAAATCCCCAAGTTCTAGAAAGTCTAAAAAATATCACGAGTCAAGTTTAATATATTTTTTATTTCATATGTACCAATGAAATTCCATAAAAATGTAATAAATGGTCTCCATGTGATCTAAAGATCTATACATTTAGAATTTTAGATTAGTGGGAATTAAAAATCAATAAAAAACAATTTTAGACCTCGCTGAGGAATGTTCAAAGCATGTGTTGCATATAATGCATTCTATAATGTGTTTCATTTACTGAAATGGGCAATCAATATGTTTTTATAATTTTCAACCCTTCTTTCGAATATTTTGCTTCAAAGGATTGAAGTCTTTTCCTTTTATATTTTTAATGCAAATTGTCATGATAGCCTATGTAGCAAAGTAACCTGGCCATGCAAAAATAAATTCGATATGGATTTCCCCGATTTGAGTTCGAGGAAAAATTACGCAAGGGAAACTATGGAAGTAGAAATGGCAAGAAACGCCTTCATAATTAATATCTGCAAGCCTTTTACATTCCATTTTGCGCTATTTTTCTTGAGTTCACATCATGTGTGTGAATCAGGTATACTTCTCAGAGCAAGTCATACAAGTCAGGTCGTATTAATCGAGCCAATTAACTGTTATTAGCTTAGGAGATACAACGAAATGTAACACGATTACATTCTCCATCGCACAAGTCTTTAA
This sequence comes from Hetaerina titia, assembly GCA_037158775.1. Classification (NCBI taxonomy): domain Eukaryota; kingdom Metazoa; phylum Arthropoda; class Insecta; order Odonata; family Calopterygidae; genus Hetaerina; species Hetaerina titia. The sequence continues at coordinate 107,985,905 of CM073773.1, read as the reverse complement.
TATGGCACACTATCTCTTCACATGTCAGTGCCTGTATCTAAATTCCCTATAACCTTTTGCAATACTGCCACTGTTCGAATTTGTTTAGCGTGATGATGTTTGCCATGCTTTTCAAAACAAGCATGAAAGCTCACTATAAAGATATGCTTTTTCGATTATCGGGGAGGACCTATGTAGTGAATTTCTACGAAAAAGATTACAATTTAACATCCTAATAGTATGAACGTGGACCAACGGCAAAGTTTCAACAGCTACTCACATATTATTTTTAACAGATATTTTAGTTTAATGAACGTAGACATCAATATAGTATAATGAAGTACATAGGCGGGTCATTACCCCTTTATTACAATGAATATCACATTTTATTTAGTGGCGCTTTAATGAATGGTAAAACATATCATTCACCAAATACGTAAAAAATAAACGCTTTATTGTGCATTTAATTTCGTAACATTTGGTCGGAAATGTTCCAGAACACAATTCTATTTGTCACAACTAGTTTTTGTATACCTACATCAAGAACGAAGTGCAAAACCCCATGGAGACGGTTCAAAAATGCTTTGCCAGTTAAAAAAAATTGGCCTGTCATTTCTTAGACCTGTCAATTGCACTATCAACCAGTGCTGTAGGACTAGAAATCATCAATTTAAGTTGTAATTATTGGACTTTTGAGTTCTCTAGCCAACTAGAGGAATAACATCAAAGGTCGGAGTTCAGTGAATGATGTAAAACTGAGATATCATATTGGGACTGATTATTTTACGACGCATTGCGTTATTACGCCTCTGCAAATTTTCGTCCTTTGAAATAAATGAAAGCTATTACGTTCACTTCTATCGTCTCTCCCTCCTTTTCCCACAGGCAATGAAATTTTAATTGAATGAAATGCTCGCATCGATACAATCAAACTCCAGCTCCGTCGCGTGATTCAGGAATCACTCTTGAATTTCCAACCAACGCAACGGTGCGACGAAGGATAAAGGTCGGTAGAAATCTCCGTCGAATGTAAACGCCTTCAAAAGGGTTGGTTTGGCAACTGCTCAAGGGACGGCATGAAACGCTTATGACGGATAATTATCCATTTACGCGGGTCTGTCCATTGCGAGCTTGACCGGTATCATATCTACATAAGTGCGTAAAACATGTATCGCAGAGTATGGTCTCCTTTGAATGCAGATGTGGTGTGTTGAGGCCTCTCCCCAAAGGGGGTGTTCGTTGAATAGAGACGAAAAAAGGGGATTTTTAACCGCGGGAAATATCTCTGAAGGAACATGAAGGAAAGGTTTCTCGGCTCGGCACGTACCAATAGTGAGTAATAGCACTAATCGTGTGGCTCACTCAAGGATCTAACAGCGAATTATTGAAAGAAAGACCCTAAGAGAGAGAGAGAAAATATGATGACTAGAGGTTGAATACGGAGACATGAAACTATTCTGCAGTGGATTTGAATTATAAAAGGCAAGGCAAAGAGAGTAACTTTGAACGTTAAACTTGATCTAGAGCTGCAATTTCAGCAAATGTATGGTAAAAACGAGATATATTTTAGAAGGATTGCGATCGATATAATTATTGAACTGATACGTAATTCTACAAGAACTGAGAACTGGGTATCTATTTAAATCTTTCATAATGAAAGTTTTCCAAAATTCTCATTTTATTTACAGAAATGACATCAAATAGAATTGGAGGGGGTGTCTTCATTGCAATTAAGAGCTCTTGCGTCATTAGGGCTGAGATAATAAAAGATAACTGTTAGAAAAATGTTTGATTTTCATTTAAAAGACCTAAACCCAAATGAATTATATGTGGATTTTATGTGAACTATAAATATGCATTTTATGAACTTCCAGACGACAATACTAATTTCATACTAAAACTAATAAAAAAATCAAATGTTTCTCAACCGAAAAAAACGATCGCGACATTTAAACCAATTTCAAATGATTTTAAAAAGGAAAATTCAATGTCAAATCTAAGTGTTGATCTTTGGATATAGAGTATCTAAACAAAGAGTGAAGACAAATATGCTTTTAGTTGCTATAACATTCTTTTTCATTGAACTCCATGGATTAACTTGTCACCTCAAGAGCTAATGACGATTTCTTTGCAATGAGCTACCCAATAAGGTCTTGAATATGGACACTATCGAAGGTACCGTACCTGATGATGACGGCTAAGCGTTGAAACTAGTCGTACAATAATAAATAACAGTGGATGTATACTCTGTGTTTCTTAATTTAATGAACATGAACTACCACAAAGTTGAGCTTAAAACAATAGAAAGCATGATGAGCAGGTAGAATGTAAAGTATGAGTTTAAACAGGTAGAATGTTTACAAAATTGAAGAACAGCTATAGTGGTAGAAATATATATATATGTATGTATATATATATATATATATATATATATATATATATATATATATATATATATATACATCGCTCTCCGGCGACACACAAACACACAACCACTCGGATAACAAATATTCCAAACAGGGAAACATAAAAGAAGGACACTTACAGTAGGTATTGACCTTTCGAAGGCACCACCGTCGTCATCAGAATGCCGTTGTCAAGAAAGAACGGAGAGGACATGTGCAGGAGAAGGATGAGGGGAGGAAAGGTAAGGGACCATATGCCGTCGAAACATCCATAAGAGACGTCTATAAGTGTCCTTTTATGTTTCTGTGTATGGAATATTTGTTATCCGAGTGTTTGTGTGTTTATATATATATATATATATAGATGATTTCTTCGAAGTAACACGGAAGTGTTGAATAAAACACTTAGACAGCAACACACAGCACGATAACACATACATAGAACACTCACAATAATATCTTGATAATTTCAATTTCGACGATATTTGACGATTTTCGTCGAAATTATCAATATATTATTATGAGTGTTCTTTTTATGTGTTCTGGTGATGTGTGTTGCTGTCTAAGTTATTTATATATATATATATATATATATATATATATATATATATATATATATATATATATATATATATATATAATTTTATCATTAGGTAATCTAACGGTTTAAAAAGATTTTAGCCAACAAATTAAAATTTTATGACTCAAAATAAAACTCAATCCAGCAACCTAATCTACATCAGGTTCCTCTTCATCTCCGTGTAATTCTTTCCTCCCTTCATCCCGTCCAACATATTATCCTGTTCCTGCCCTTTCCTCGCTTGTCCAACATTCTCCCTCCTATTACCTTCTTCAAAATTCCACTACCGCTCAATACGACTTTCATCCATATTTCCTGCATCCAAAGGATATCTCTTAACAAACCCCTCTCATCATCCAGCATCTCCCGTACTTCCTCATTTGTTTTCCTTTCGGTCCATTTCAACTTCTCCATTCTTCTCCACACCCACATTTAGAAAGCCTCCTATCTAATCTATCCTCTTGCTTCAGCGACCATGTTTCCGCTCCATGTCAGAGTTATTACGAGTCTTTTCTTAACATTCCTACTCAACGTCCTCGTCTTCAAATACTTCCTCCTTGAGAAAGCCTCCTAGCCTAACGCAATTCTTCTCCTTACGTCCCTACTACTTTGTCCGTATGGGTCCAAAACACTTCCGAGATTTTTAGACTGCTGTACCTGCTCTATTTTTTCCCCGCCTTTTTAATATTAAGCTTAGCCTTTTTCTTCCTGAAAAATCGCATAACCTTTGTTTTATTAATATTGATTCTCATCCCATATCTCTCACACTGAACCTCCAATGCACTCAGCACTGCTTGAAACTCCTTGGCTGACAGAATACTAATGCTTGGTCATCAGAATACCTAACTGATTTTACGAATTCCCCTCCGACTTTCATTCCTACCTCCAGTTCATTCCATGCCTCTTTAATCATTTCCTTCACATATACGTTGAACAGCACCGGTGACTTAGGCAACCTTGCCTTACCCCTTTTCCCAACACTGCCCACCCGGACTCTCCGTTCCCCACTCGCACCTGAGATTTCTGAGATATATACAGGATGCGGATCAGCCTCCTGTCCCTCCAATCCATTCCTATTTTCTGCAATCCACGCATTAATTTTTCCCAAATCACTCTGTCAAGCGATTTTTCAAAATGTACGAAAAAGGCAAATACGTCCTGATTGTGTTGTATATTCCTCTCGACTAGAGACCTCACTACTGCAATGGCATTACGCTTACCTCTTCCTTTCCTCAATCCAAACTGATCATCCCCTAAGTGATCATTTGCCTTACACTCGATACTTTTGTTGATGAGCCTGAGAATAACTTTAGCGGCGTGGGATATCAAACCTATTGTTCTGTAATCCTCACATGATGTAGCCTCTGACTTTTTCGGAATAGGAACTAACACTGATCTCACAAAATCTTCCGGCCAGATTCCTTCCTCATAGATACTACGAATCAATCCATATAGACTCTCCTTCTTACATTTCCCGAATCAATTTAACAGTTCCACAGGAATGTTGTCCACCACCACGGCCTTATTTGCTTTTGTATCCTTTAATTCCCTTTCTATTTCATCGTCGAGTATGCCTGTACCTAAACTATCTTCTTCTACGTCATGTTCCTTTTATATTTTAACCTTGTCGGCCTATGTTCTCTACCATTCAGTGTTTCTATGGATTCCTTCCATCACTCGTGTATTTTTCCTGGTTCAACTATTATCTTACCCCGTTGATCTTTAACCGTTAGCACAGATCTTCCCTTCTTACTTCCCGATAATAGTTTTACTTTGTTGTATAGCGAACCAAATTTACCCTTCCTCTGCAAACTTTCCATATCCTCGCATTGCGTTTTTCACCATTTTTTTCTGTATTTGTGGCCCTTTTCAATTTATTGTTAACTTTTTGTATTTTATTTTGGCTAATTCTTTGTTTACATTTTTCCATCTTCTTCTCTCATCCATCTTTGCAATCATCTCATCCGTGATCCATGGTGTCTTTTCCCTTTTCCCGTTAACGGTGCCGAAAGTGTTTTGTTGCGGATTTCGATATCTCTTACTTGATACATTCCCATTTTTCTTCGATAGTACTCAGCTCTTTACCGTCATCCATTATTTTCTCTACAGCCTGCTGATTCTCCTTCCTCGTTAACCCATTTAATGCTTATACATTCCATTTCCTAACCCGCCGCCCTTGCTTTACATTCTTGAAACGGAAGTAACATTTCATGACAACTAAATTGTGGTCAGAGTCCCCATCCGCCCTGGGAAACTGTGCGAATTTATCACACGGTTCCAAAACCAGTGTCTAACCATAATCTCATCTAACTTATACCTTATGCGGATATGCGGATGCTCTACCACCTAAGCTTATAGGGAAACCTGATTTACATTGAGATCTGCGATCTTATAAAGCGCTAAAATGCTCCGATACATATTGTCCGAGAGATGGCGTTATGGAGCTGTTTCACCCACCAAAGGTGGTAAAGCTTAGGTGGTAGAGCACATGCCCGGCAAGTGGAAGGCCCGTGGTTCAAATCCCGGATAAGGAAATATTTTTACTTTCGTGATCTGCTCAAAAACCGCCTTCCCCACATGTCCTGTGTTCGCCTTTTATGTGTTTTCCTATCCCCTTTCCTTATACCTATTTCTATGTTTTATGCCTATCTACATTTTATATGTCTTTTACCTATCTACATATATATATATATATATATATATATATATATATATATATATATATATATATATATATATATATATGTAGATATTCTCCCTTAATAAATATCTGAAACTTTAATGAATGATTTAATGGGGGAATCATAAATTTATGACAAAAACTCAAAGGTATTGAACGCATTCAAAGTTAACAAACGGATCATTTTACATTTTATAAAATTGTTGAAACTTTTGTCATATTTTAATGTGTAAATTCACCGTCGAAATTTCAATAGTAATTCGTAGGAATATAGTTTCACTATAAAGGCTCTTTTTCTGAGTATAACTCACTCATTCTATCAGTTGGATATTAATGGCTACTGCCAAGGTGCGACGATGATCCTAGAATCTACAAAAGCGGGGTAAGAGAGCCGAGTGCTTCCTGTTTCCAAGCAATATGTCCTCGGGGGACGGAAAATCATTAGAGAGGTGAGCACAATAGCAACGCATTAGACGCAAAGTGGCGGGGGTGGAGGGGTGGGTTAAGGTGGCATCTCCGGCCGACGAGCTGAGGAAAGTTGTTCGAGGGAGAGCATCAAGAAGACTGCTTGTGGTGCTCCTGCGTCCGGGATGAGAATTAGATGATATCCGATGGCGAGGTACACAGCGACCGCTGCTTAATTAGCGGTCGCGCGGGGCGCCTTGCGGTACAATGCGGCGAGCGGTGGTGGCAGAGGGAGGGGACCCGGAATGACCATGTTCATTACGGCAGGCTGAAATGCCTTCCTTGACCAGAATCGATACCCGGGTGCGCCCGGCGAGGGGTGAGCGAAGTGAGGGCCGTGGTGCGGGGCGACGAGGAGGGAATGCGGAGCTTGCGAATGAACAAACGTATGAAGAGAAGAACGGAATTTTATTGCAATGATCCCCAAGAAATTTCAATTTTGGTATTTACGAGGAGTATGCGTGACATTTTAGGAGTAATTTAATCGCTAACAGAGGGAAAAGAAATGGATAATGGATGCGACCATAAGTGTATGGCCTGATATCAAATGGCGTTCGGTTCTTGACATTTTGGAAGGCAGGAAAAAAGCATCTGAAGAATAAATTAATGGTCGATTGTAGGGTATCAAATTGTTATTCGCTTTCAAAATTGTTCTTTTGAGGCCAAAGCTTTATAATTTCTTTGTGCTTTAAATCAAAGTGTAAAAGATGCTTTCAGTCTTTATTAGAATACATTTTTCAGTTATAAAACATACATCGCTACGTTAGATCAGTAACAGATTCACAATTCCTCGTCAGTAAAAAAATCGGATTCCACTTTGGATGCCCGTAGAAGGGAAGTTAGGTCAACAGTTATTAAAGGACCAACGTTATTATCACATTCTGAACACAAATAGTGTATTTTGACATTCCAAGTCATCTGAACGGTTGAAGCCATCTTTCCTACCGCTGTGGCACATGAATTTGACGATGAAAAATGATTCTTGACATCAGCTTCTATGACAGTCCATTTTTTTAATTATTGTAGTCTCGCACACTCATTAGTCATTGAATTGATTAAACTATGAGATTTTTATTATCATTCCATCCAAGTTAGCATTACTTTTCCCAAATGTTTATTAGGCATGTAATCATTGAGCTTTAAAGTGCTATACTCATATAAAAAACGGAAAATATATCCATATTTTTCATCCGCACACCTTCCTCAGTTCTACCTATTGCTATCAGCTTACTCAAGCAGGAACGCTGACGCACCCAAACAAACTTTAAACCCCTTTACTTCTATTGAAGAGGAATATTTGATTCTGCTTGGATCGTCCTTGTTACATAGGTCGAAGGGTAGGATTTATAAGAAAGGTAATCAGTGCAGTATTAGTCCTTACTGAGGAAGTCACAATGCCAAATGACCCCAGTAATGTAGTCATTTATTCAATGGTTTCAAGTTGAAAAAACAATATGATGGAGGATAAGGGGAAACCACTTCTCTTAATTGGCCTGAGACATGATAATAGACAATGGGCGTAACAAATTTTAAATTAATGGTAATTATAGTGCTCAGTCTACTGATCCAAGTGAATACAAAGAAGACAAAATTTATAGTAGTGTAAAGTGCATATGGTAAACTTAATGGATAAGTAAATGTTTACGAGTATTTGTGGAAGTTTTCATTGATTTTTCTTCAGTGTTACGTGAACGTCAGCTGTTGCATTCAGAAATATTTTCAGTCCGCCTACGGCGACGATGGATGACGAATGTAACATATAATGCTGATGCTGATCTTATTGCCTTTGATGAAAGACATTTTGAAAATTAGAATACTTTTTTGAAGCATCAAGCTAAACAACTATTATATGTTAATTACATTAAATGGAATAATACTTTTATATATACTACGCATGTTTGAATTAATTACCCAAAAAGCAAATATATATATCCTTTCTTCGTTAACCGGCAACAGAAATACAGAACAGTGTCATAAATGAAGTCATAAAAGTAGAAAATAGTATTCAAAATAATCCTTTGGAGATTTTTATATGTTATATTACACGTCTATTTGCAATTTCTCCAATAAATATGCGCCATTGTTTAACAGATTCATCATAAAATCACAGATTGCGAATATTTTCCGTGACAGCAGAATAGAACTTTTCTTTAAATTATTAATTTGTTAAGTGAAGGCTTAAGGGGAGGTCTATAGACCACAGCAAAACGAAATTTTGTTGTTTCGATTTATAGACTCTTTTTAAAAATGATGGTGTGGTGCACCATTATAATGCGTTTTTCGTCTCAATAATCTATTCCCATGCATTATCCCAAAGCAGAATGGCCATTATCATATATCTGGGGCAAGTTCATCCTGTGATTCAGAGTTCAATACTTCTTGCCATCGCTTCTCCACTCTCATTCATATTTATTTCCCCTTTCCCGGATCCAAGCTCTATTCCCGATCTCCTCATTAAAGGATTCCAGGAGTATGCATTAGGGAACTGAGGTAAGATGAGTAAGCATTGGTGGATAATGATTCAGTGCGGGGGAGTGGAGCAAATTGTGCCAGTTTCTGGGAAGCTATGCGTTATTTGGGCAACCGCCCCAGCCAAAATTCCTCGTTACGTCCTATCCCTCTCTCTTCTATTGGTGTTGCACCACGAATTATAATAAATCCTAGCAAGACACCCGAGAACTGCCCACCTCCCAGTCTCCCTCCCAAGACGGCCTTCTCCTATAGGATCATATTCTAACACGGTCCTCCCGCCATTAAGGTTGTTTGTTACGCTATCTTTATACATATATAGTTTCCATTAATTCGGTTCCTTTCAGAAAAAAAACATACATGTTATCGGATATAAGGTTTCAGCTTGTTGCAATGTAATCCAGGCCATCAGTCAGTTTTTTATGTTTTTATTTTTGCGTTCTCAACTTCATCAAGTGGTCGCATCACTCCAGAATACCCACTATATTTCTTTATGAAATAATTATAAATAATATACACACAGTAATTAACCCGAAGGTTGGTTTGGTAGTTGCTGATAGAGCTCACCCAGTACTATGCCTGACGGTGTGTGAAATTCCCACATCAGGGTAGGGGGGCCAGTTCTTTTTCCTGTGCCAGTTATTTTCCCTGTACCAGTTATGGTTTCCCAGGAAGATCTGGTACCCGAGAAATCACATAGCTTGGGTGGAGCTGCAGGCGCCCAGAGATATTTTCCCGGGAATTGAATCCCTGTCCTTCAGTCAGTAATCCAACGCTCTACCCCTGGACTACTGTGATCCACCTTTCTTTATTTTAGCCCTCGATTTCCTCTACACACAGAGTATTCTTCGTGATAATCCGAATGTTGATGCCATCATGCCATTAGGGGAATTCCCTCTTAGCTGAAATTAGCACTATTCCTTCAATTATATAATTCATTGAGCTTGTCATTTAATCATAGCGCCTCCTCATTCCGTGGAAACAAGAGGTTATTAGGAAATGGCATCATATCTGTAGACTGAACGAAACAGTCGGAAAAGTGATGTTCATTCTTTTTTAATGCAGGAGTTTGTATTAAAAGGACGACAAAGCCACCTTCATCAAAATATTTCAGATTAAAAATTATGACGGCTCAAATTATCATACACATTTATAGGCATCCCGCACAACCGTGCTTTCATTTTTCGTAGACTTCAAAATCTGTGCATTACATCGGACACTTTATTATGTTTCACCATTTTGGGGCGAAAAATATCCACCTCTCAAGAGTTTCTTTGTATTTACCAGTAAATATTATTTCTTTATGGAAACCTTCGGATGCATTTTTTATTACTCTTAAGAGTGTAATGAATAATTGCAGATAACATTCCATGGAGTTGATGACTTAGTAACTATTGAAAAAAATTAAAAATCTGCAGACGTCTTTCGATTTTGCTTGAGATACTGACCAACATATCTATCATAAAGAAATCATGAACATTTGGTAGATAGATAAATGACAACATAATTACGTAATTCATTTAATTTATTTTCGCATTAAACACGACAAATTCCACCCAATTGCCCCCTGATGAACAATATCGCAACGTTTTTTCAAGGTTTTTTAGGATTTTTAAGGCATGAATTTAATAATTAGTTAATTGCCAGCGACTTCACGCAGTAAAGTGATTTTCTTAAAAAAATACGCACGGCGTCACCCAACACAGTTCCTCAAATTATTTCTGTGGATCTTGAAGGAAGAATCAAGTCAAGAGCTACTCGAATTGGAACCAAAGAAAGAAACTATCTGTAAATCTATGCCCTTCTTTTCCTCTCTGAGTTGCGGGCACTCTAATATTTTCTTTCTGCGCTGACTTGCGAGGGAAGTTGAGTGCTGAAGTTGGAAGCCCACTGCGATTGATATTGTCGATCTAGGCAAGCGGCCAAGTGATTCTACTGCTCTACGTTTCAACGGTTCCCTCCCTCTACTTCTTTATCATAACTTGGACCGCAGGTCGGGCGCTGCCGACGGCGACACCGCATCCTCTCATTTACGGTGCACTCTCCTATAACGCCTTCAAGCTCTTCCCTCCCAAACCTCCACGGCTTCATCACATTCCCACTCTTCTCAAGGTGAGAGCAGCTCGATATTGCGAGGCATCTACTTTAATGAGACGCTAAAAACAAGATTATATGAGTTAAAACTGTTCATTTCAGGTGTCATCAATAGAAAACATAAGAATACTGTGAAAACTTAGATCGGGTTAATGGTAAAATATGAAAATTATCGTACGCAGATACTGTCAGAATGTATGAGTGGCGTGTAAATAAGCATTCATTGGGAAACCCATCAAATATTTATTTAAAACATGAAAGAGCAATCGATTTTGGACTTCGATGCTGTTTTATAAGTGTGCAATCTTGCGCAAATGATTATTTTCCAGATTTCACAGAAACCACGACACTTAAATAAAAGCATCGCCTGATCTTATTAATAAATGCGTGGTTTCCTTATTCCATCTTTCATACCCATCGCATCAACATACTGCCTCGACTCTTGCTCTCCTTCTCGCTAAATTCCCGTTCTGTAAGGATTTTTACAGGCCATCATTGAAAATCATATATTCGAACCAGACATGCGTGTTGTAAATTACTGCGATCAAATCCAAGGATTCAAATTTTGACTCCTTTCTCAAAAAATTGCCCTCATGAATTGCGTGGACCTGAGACCACAGAAGCAGTAACTGATTACTGAGGCTGACACCATACGCGTAACTTTCCCTGGATAAACTATTCATGCACGTTTACGTCTCGGAGAACAAAAGATGTTTTAGGATATTCCTGAAAGTCAAATGTATAGTTTAATACAAATTAATTAAACCAGCCTTCCCTTGGGGTAACTGCTATTTTAACAAATATTTTAGGTTTAGGATTTTTTTAAAACCGTCAAGACACCCGTTGAATAATATTCTATTTAAATTAAAATTCATGGGTGGTTACAGAAAAATAATGGTCTGTAGGAGTAGTATTCCATAATTTGAAAAACAAATTTTTAACCTTGAGGGCGTCGCATTGCCTAATAGGCAAGAAAATATTTTTATCTCGTCAGCGTGGGGTAAAACTTAACGGTGGAACGTCATAAATAATTTCAGGTTTAAATTTGAAACATTTACGCATGAAAGAATCAAGTCTCAACCAATGGTTCTCGAGCAGGCATAAAGATGCGGTAGAATTACGTATCATACGCGTTTTTCATCCAAAATTTCCTTTAATTCCGGTTAAGAACGCAATTTAATCCGCAAAACACCAGCTGTATCTGAGGAGGCCGTAGTTCTAAGTGACGGGTTCAGCCATTAAAGTCATGATTCTCATCGTATCTCTCCTCTAGAAACAGAGCCCTAGTCGTTTCCAAGTCCCTCCCCTCCCGGGGCAATACCATCAAGCCTCGCCCTCTCTCTCTCTCTTACACTCCGCCAAACAACGACGCGACTCACCCCCCATTCCCGGCCACGAACATCCATGGGCCCCATTACAACCACTTCGCCAATATTTTAAAACTAAACCTTTCACAATCGTGCGCGTATCTTTAACGCTAGCACTTTTTCCTACCCACCCTCACACAGCCGAGAGGGGCGCGCCCATCCTGCGCCCCCGGTCTTTCTCCCCTTACCCCCCTATTTCCTCTCATCCCCCCAACCAAGAGTATCAGTTCGCCCAGATAGTGCTGGTGGGCCTCGCCGCACTTCCACGGAAATCTCCTCCCGCTCCCCTCCCTTCGCCCCGCTGCACTTGCTCCTCCCCTCGATCGTGTCCTCCCCGCCCCTCTGGCACTCACGCAGCGACTCGGTCCCCCATTACCCCCGAAAGCACCCTCGCCCTCTCCCGCACTCCAACCCGGCGGACACCCCCTCCACGGGCATTCCGAAACATTTACCAAAACCACCCAACACCCTACACATTCACGCATGGAGATTACGTGGAGATGTATACGGCCATGGGCCCGCGGTCCCGTTTGTTCCTGCCCCCTATCGTGCCGTCTCCTTCTCGGCACCCTTCCTCCCAAGGCCCACTATTTCCAGCTCTCAGATCTCCTTTAACCCCATTCCCTTAAATAAAAATATCCTCCCGTCTCTCCATCCCTGCCGACCCCTCTCCGCGCGCCTGGCCTAAAAAAATCTCTCTAACTTTATGTCGACCGTTGACTCAGCCTCTAAAAACTTCCGCTAGGTTTGTTCCTTGCTTACCCTTGCTGTCGTCTTTCATTTCGCTTAAATTACTCCAATGGTGACTTATCTATCGCCTCGACCTCTCTCCCCCACCCTCCCTCGTCCGCTTGAAAATTTACTGGAATGTTTTATTCTCCTTTTCCCAGCAAAACTTGATATTCATGCCTTGTTTACTTTCAAATATATGCAGAAATATATTTTTATTGCGTTGGGGAGCCGGAACGTATCATATTATGCTTCGAATAAAGATAAGCCTATGCTGCTCAATTGCAATATCTGAAAAGATTAACCCTAAAAGATGACACTATACGTGAGCCAAGTACAAGGAATATACTGGCCACTGACAGTATAACATTTATATTTAGGAAATTCATATTTGAGAGATTTTATATTATCTTACGAGGAATTTCGTTATATGTACTTATCTCAGTTGCAATAATACATAATCAGGGAAGTTTTTTCCTTACCACTTTATATAAAGCAAATAAAAAAGTACTAATCGTACTTGTCTTCTCATAATTTGTAGTTTCAGTGGTGACCTTATGGGATTGATTCATACCATCATAAAAATGAATAACGTGCTTATTTCACAGTTTTTCATTTAGATACGACCCGGATTTCAACGCTCAACTTCATTACAACCTAATGCTTTGAGAAATTAAGCCAATGGGCATAAATCTTTCTTACATATGCTCATATTACCATGATGCACAGCATGAATAGCATGAGAAGTGATGGGGATTGGAAAGTCAAGAAATATATGCTCTATCTTACAGAGAATATTTACGCATGGTACGCTTCGAAATTAATTTTTCCTCTAGGGATCACTTGGTCAAAATATGAAATTATGCATTGTTAAACCATCAATTTAAGAAGAGAAATACTTTTAAATGAAAGAGCAAAATATCCAACAAATCAAAAGTCACTTCTCCTCCACCGCATCGACCCTTAAGGAAAACGGATACTGAAGGAAAACTGTTATCATTCTTTTCAGAGTGGGAATTAGTCTATACAAATGTAATGTTTTCCGAAGGATCACAGTCTTGACAATATTTAAACGAATACAAAACATAATAGATGTGATTTTATTATGAAGCCCGAACATAACAATCACCCAAGGCTAAAATATGTATACCGCTAGTTAAATATTTTTCATTGTCTATAATGAAATACGTACCTGCCTTCAATTGTTTCAGGCTCAACTTTATGGGAGTTCATGTTCATTAAATGAAGGACACGATGTATATTTCCACTGTTCTTTATTCTCGTACAACTAGTTTCGACGCTTAGGCGTCATCATCAGATACCTGATGATGACGTATAAGCATTGAAACTAGTTGGGCGAGAATAAAGAACCATGGATATATACATTGTGTTCCTCATTTAATTAATAGGTACCTCTTTATAATTTGTCATATATAATTAATGTAATTTATGATATTTGCCAAAAACTTATTGCTAATGCTAAACTAAAGGAAATTAGATACTCGATATGACTCCGCATATATAATTTAAGGATTGAATACGGAATGATCCTCATGCTCAGATAGAAACTAAATTTTGTATACTTCATTGAAATATAGGCTATAAAGTCTTTACAATTGAATTGACCTTCTCGATAATAAACTAAAATAGATAGGAATATTTATAACTGATCCTAAGTAGTTAAATTTAGTTTTACTAAATATTACCTCGCCATCCCTGATATGAGTGAAGTAATAACTTAGCACAAGTGGATTACATGGGGGAAAGGAGCCATTTCCTGCATCTCAAGCTCACAGCTACGTGCAAGGACGTTCAAGTTCAATTCCTGGAAAGCACAAAGCCCGATGGCCCTCCGCTAAACTCTGCCTTTCCTCCCGCTGGAAAGACGAGAGAAGAGTTGGGCTTCGTTTTTCGAGGGGATATATTTCGGGAAAGTGTTGGCCATGGGAATAGCACCTAACCCATTCGAACGAGAGGCTTCCAATCTGGACGGTGACAAATCAGGAGATCTACTTCGACCTTTTACTCCCTTCCCCTTATCTCTGCACTTCTCGTTTCCACCTCTTTCCCGGTCTCCAAAACGGCGTCCCCGATGGCCCCTCCTTTTCCCTCCCCAGCCCCGCCCCCCGGCAACGCCGCCCTTCCGCGCCATGTCGCCGCGTAATGCGCCACTCGACCGGAAGCGGCGCTCGCCACGGCCCGCACAGACCATCGACGCCCCTCAGCGTCCCGCACCGCACCGACCGCGTCCCCCATGCTAACTAATATACATCTCCCTTCGCATGGCGCTCCTCCTCTCTCTGGCTGTTATTTTCCTCCTCTCCTCACTTGGTCATTCAAGTCTCCTCACCCAAAACCCCTTCTGCAAACTACGGCCGATACCAACATTATATTAACATACCATTATTGTACTTACATATATATTTATTCCCTCCCATGGACTACAACCTTGTCGTGGTGGAAGGGCTTGTGTGTTCCGATGACCCCTAGAGCTGTGCTGGCGGGAGTAAATAAAATTTCTCCTGGTAAGGTCACCCATGCCAGATAGGTCGAAGGTTAGGAGCCAGACGAAAGGTAGTCCACGCACCTCTGTTCCATAGTGAGGCGGCGGTTAGTCGAAGAGCCAAAGAGGGGTTGCCGTAATATTAAATAAAGAGGTAGGAAGAAGCGTGGTCAAAAAGGAGCAGGCAATTGATAGAATTTCACTCTTAGATATCAAAGCAGAACCGACTAACTTGGTCATTGTTCAGGTATACATGCCAGCGAGCATCCACAAGGAGGAAGAAGTCGATAGGATGTACGATGAGTTAGAGGATATAATCGTGTGTGTTCCTGCAGGGAAGCATTTTATAGTGATGGAGGATTGGAATGCGACGGTAGGTGAAGGAAGAGATAGTGATGAGGTGGGGGACTATCGGCTAGGCTCGGAGAATGAACGCGTTGAGAAAGAAAATGAATTCTGCAGGAGACAGGGGTTAGTCATCAGCAACACATGGGTTAGACACCACAAAAGGCGTAGGTATGCATGGAAAATGCCAGGAGACTCAGAAAGGTATAAGTTAGATGAGATTATGGTTAGACACTGGTTTTGGAACCGTGTGATAAATTCGCACAGTTTCCCAGGGGCGGATGCGGACTATGACAACAATTTAGTTGTCATGAAATGTTACGTCCATTTCAAGAAGGCAAGGCAAGGGCGGCGGGTTAGGAAATGAAATGTATAAGCATTAAATGGGTTAACGAGGAAGGAGAATCAGCAGGCTGTAGAGAAAATAATGGATGACGGTAAAGAGCTGAGTACTATCGAAGAAAAATGGGAATGTATCAAGTAAGAGATATCAAAATCCGCAACAAAACACTTTCGGCACCGTTAACGGGAAAAGGGAAAAGACACCATGGATCACGGATGAGATGATTGCAAAGATGGATGAGAGAAGAAGATGGAAAAATGTAAACAAAGATTTGGCCAAAATAAAATACAAAAAGTTAACAATAAATTGAAAAGGGCCACAAATACAGAAAAAAATGGTGAAAAACGCAATGCGAGGATATGGAAAGTTTGCAGAGGAAGGGTAAATTTGGTTCGCTATACAGCAAAGTAAAACTATTATCGGGAAGTAAGAAGGGAAGATCTGTGCTAACAGTTAAAGATCAACGGGGTAAGATAATAGTTGAACCAGGAAAAATACACGAGTGATGGAAGGAATCCATAGAAACACTGAATAGTAGAGAACATAGGCCGACAAGGTTAAAATATAAAAGGAACATGACGTAGAAGAAGATAGCTTAAGTCTAGGCATACTCGACGATGAAATAGAAAGGGAATTAAAGGATACAAAAGCAAATAAGGCCGTGGTGGTGGACAACAT
Organism: Hetaerina titia; assembly: GCA_037158775.1. Taxonomy (NCBI): domain Eukaryota; kingdom Metazoa; phylum Arthropoda; class Insecta; order Odonata; family Calopterygidae; genus Hetaerina; species Hetaerina titia. Next base: position 107,969,268 of record CM073773.1, on the reverse strand, counting down.
TCCTGTGGAACTGTTAAATTGATTCGGGAAATGTAAGAAGGAGAGTCTATATGGATTGATTCGTAGTATCTATGAGGAAGGAATCTGGCCGGAAGATTTTGTAAGATCATTGTTAGTTCCTATTCGAAAAAAGTCAGAGGCTACATCATGTGAGGATTACAGAACAATAGGTTTGATATCCCACGCCGCTAGAGTTATTCTCAGGATCATCAACAAAAGTATCAAGTGTAAGGCAAATGATCACTTAGGGGATGATCAGTTTGGATTGAGGAAAGGAAGAGGTAAGCGTGATGCTATTGCAGTAGTGAGGTCACTAAACGAGAGGAATTTAGAATACAGTCAGGACGTATTTGCCTTTTTCGTAAATTTTGAAAAATCGCTTGACAGAGTGATTTGGGAAAAATTAATGCGTGGATTGCAGAAAATAGGAATGGATTGGAGGGACAGACGACTGATCCGCATCCTGTACATGTCTCAGAGATCTCAGGTGCGAGTGGGGAACGGAGAGTCCGGGTGGGCAGTGTTAGGAAGAGGTGTAAGGCAGGGTTGCCCATTGTCACCGGTGCTGTTCAACGTATATGTGAAGGAAATGATTAAAGAGGCATGGGGTGAACTGGAGGTAGGAAGGAAAGTCGGAGGGGAATTCGTAAAATCGGTTTGGTTTGCTGATGACCAAGCATTAGTTTCTCAGTTAGCCAAGGGGTTGCAATCATTGTTGAGTGAATTGGAGGTTCAGTGCGATAAATATGGGAGGAAAGAAGTACACAGGGATGAAGAGGGACCTGATGTAGATTAGTTTGCTATGTGGGTAGTTTTAAAATGGTAATTTGATGGTTGTAGAACATCCGCCCGGCAAGTGGAGAGATCCGATGTTCAAGTCCCGGTCGAGGAAGATGTTTTTACATTCGTGATCTGCTCACATCCGCCATCCCCACCTCTCTTGTGTTCGTCCTTTATGTGTGGTCCTTTACCATTTTCCTTATCTCTATTTCAATGTGAATGAATATATATATATATATATATATATATATATATATATATATATATATATATATATATATATTCAAACACGAAAATCCCGCATTTACATTACACGTTTGTGGGTTTTCCAAAAAAGTGTACATATATATATGTATATATATATATATATATATATATATATATATATATATATATATATATATATATATATATATATATATATATATATATATACACACACTTTTTTGGAAAACCCACAAACGTGTAATGTAAATTCACTGATAGTCATAACAAACACAGAAACCAAAACACAAAAGAGGAAAAACTCACTGGTTCTCGAATTTTCGGTGGTCCAACCACCTTTCTCAAGAGGAATTAGGAACAGAACTCAGAGTTCTGTTCCTAATTCCTCTTGAGAAAGGTGGTTGGACCACCGAAAATTCGAGAACCAGTGAGTTTTTCCTCTTTTGTGTTTTGGTTTCTGTGTTTGTTATGACTATCAGTGAATTTATATATATATATATATATATATATGTACACCAGCGTATAAAAACCTATCCTTGGCTAATTACCCACCGATATCCTCGCATGCCTCCCTCCTTAGCCGTCTTTCTCAAAATCCTCTTCAAAGAAATACAATTGTTTTATTTCCTTCTCCCTCGATTGAAAAAGGTGACCATTGGTGTTACATGTTCTTTTTTTCCTTAAAGTAATTGGAGTCTTAATTGAACTACGACAAATTGAAGTAAAAGGAATGGAAGCATAAAGCCTTTGTATCTGAACTCTCTGAGTGATTCTCCAAATACTGTCTCTCGTGAAAATAAATGCATGCCTAGGGAAAAGAATAAGCAACGTTGCTCTTAGATATAGTCACTCGATCAATTTTGTATTTAAAAATGTATAGAAGTGCTTAAATTTCGTCATTGTTCAGGCGTTCATTTCATAGGTCTGAAACCGTCTCACACCACAAAAATTATTCATGAAATAAATGTAATCCAATTCAACCCCTGAATGATGTCGCATTAATAAATAAAAGAACTTTTGCGAAACCTGAATTGTCCAAATACATACAATTTGTACCCAAGTACGCTGTACACATTCTGTTACAAATCCATTTATAGCATAAATTTCGTACTATCAGAGACATGCGCACAATCCCTTATCTGTTTACTCTGCGCGCGAAGACTTCGCTATAATGCTTCACTTTAGCCACACAATCCTGCAGAAAATCTCTCGAAAGTTGACCAAAAGCTTATTCGGTCATCAGTCATGAAACCATTGGGTTTGTCAGCTCGGCCAATCAGCTAATGAGATATATTGGATCGAATAACAATCCTCGGATGCCTGAAGGGGAACCTATCTCAAAGGTAAATCAGATCCTCGTGGTCTCCCCTACTCCCATACCTGGTCTCTCTACGTGGCTATTGTTTCTACTGCGCCGCGAAGGGCGGTCATCCTCTCTGCCGCCCGTTTGCAGGGATTTGAGCTGCCACCACCTCTGCCGCCGGTGACGCTGGAGCTGAATGGCGAGGGAGTGGGATGAAAGGGGGACCTCGGTCACCTCCTTTGATGGTAGGCGCCACCGCATAGCCCTCAGGGGCAAGCGATCCATCTCCCTTTTCCTCATAATTAGTTAATATCCAACTGATTCCTTTTAAAATTGATCACAATGATTCCCCAATCATCGTTCCAAAGTGTCTTATTAATAACTAACCTTTTTGAGATTATCCATGCAGTCCATTATCGATTAATATGACGTCTAATTAATGTTTTCACACTCAATTCTTTGAAAGATTTCCAATAAGTTCCAAGTATCATTTTCTCTACTAATCAAGTTAATGCGGGGGTTTTTGACCAGTTTTAGAGCCTAAGCTGACGACTGATTTATACAAAACTCAAAAACGGATATAGTGGAGTCGAAGTCTACTCCCATTGGTTGGTCAGCATCTTCTTCGAGATACCATTATAAATTATTTGATGATGAAATATATGCAAAAGTTTCCAAAAAAAAGTCGTGAAAATGCGCAATGAAGCATGAATTTAGTATCGGTAATAATTTTGTGCTCTCATTTGATATTTTTGTTCGGCATAGCATTAAAGTCATACGTTGTTCAAATCACTGAGCTGCAAAAAATCTTAGAGACGTGCACATATCCGATTTATCACCGCCTTCTGAATGTATTAGACCTTCCAGTTTAAAGTAGTTGTAATTCAAACGTATTGTATCCATACTTTAGAATATTTACGTAACACATAACTAAAGCAATTCTTAATGAGTTGCTCTCATTTATACATAATAATGTTTATGACGACCTTTATATTCAAAATAACGCCAAAAAAACACAACTACGATAATGTATACAGGGTATCATGGCTCTCCGATGCCTTTTAAAGTTCTTGTGACTTGAGTCGTCACGACTGCTTCACGTAGCGCAGCAAACGTAATCACTAAATATCGCCGCGATTCCGAGGCGGAAGAAACGACGGGTGCCGATTTGGTACGTTACGCCGCAACCTTTACATTAAGGGTCCCATATCTCCACCCAGATCCCACCTTTTATTCCATATCGCCTTAGGTCGAACCTGGTACGTTTTTAAGGGCAAGAAACGCTTTAAGGCAGCACTGCCTAGGGAAATGGTAGGCTACCAGTGCTTTTGAGAGCGGATAGCAACGTGTCGGAAATGGTCCATAAAGACTTAGTGCTTTTTCCGGGTTCTACGTAGCCCAAGAAATTTCCAGGTCTTCAGAAATTTCAACGTCATTCTGGGATTCTCTCGCAAAACGTTTCAAATTGAATGGGAAAACTTTTGTGCGACGCAGTGCTCTGGTAAATTATTATGTCATCTCGTTCTACAACCGTTGGTCGAGAGCGGTGATGGCTCGAAGTGCCACACTAGGTATTTCTCTACATATTTAGCACATGAGATGATTCACCCGAGTTTATTTGTATGCTGAATTTAGCCTCCCTAATTTAGAGAGGCATTGAATATATGAATTGATAAATGTTGTAAGTAGGAGATGTATATTTCGTCAACCTCTCAGAGAAATAATAACGATAATCGTAGAAATTCAAGAAACTATGATCTTTGATCATGAAATTATTATATATTCACTATATAATACATAGATAGTTGAGATGAGAGACAGATATTATAATCTGGCTGTGCGTGCCATCATTTTACTAGGGGACATATTGTAATATAATTCAATATAAAAATTTAAATGAGGGAGTTCTAATTAATTTCTTAAATTCACATTCTTTGCATAAAATTTAGAGAAAAGCAAATTTGTTTCCTGAACAAAACATGAGACAAAAGAGTTAAATTTAACGATAAGTTCTTGAGATTAACTCTAATTAACTAATTGAAATTAAGTCATATTAAAAGCACTGAGGATATTACCCTTTTTATCTACACAATACTACACATATTTATTTTTTCGTAAAAATATAAACTTAGCCTCAATGTAAAATTAATAGAAATAAAATAATATTATTGTGAATAGCCGTTCATATGCCAAAATGTTTCATATAAATACGTGTCTATTAAATGTCCTAAAAACCAAAATGTGAGTCAACGCTTAACCATTCAAATAATTAATAAAAACCGCGTGCATTGAAGGTGTTATGACATCAGAACACGTTAAATGATATTAAAATAAGTAAAAAAGTGGAATATTTCACTGTAATATAAGTCGATATCGGTACGGTCGATATTTACTCAGAATAGGTTCAAATTTGCTTATACTTTTCCGAAGATCAGATGATATAGAGTATTTTATGCTCATCATATTGACATGTCAATAAAAATGTAGCTATTCTAAATTGATGGTTATGCTTTACGAGGATTATCGTTCTACAGATTGCATAGAATTATGACATCTGCTGTCTATTATAAACAAGCAATGCCACAAATATTAGGTTTTATGTTAATCATGCTAAGAAGAATGAGTTTCGGAAAAAAAACGGCATTTTTTCGAATATACCATACAAAACTAAACACATATTTATCTACATAATCATGGCCAAATCACTTATTTTGGGACAATTGTTTAATTAGTGTATTAAACCATCTGATAGATCCAATAAATTATACTTCAAACTCGCCAAGAAAAACTATCAGCATTCCTGATCGCGTCTTCGAAGCTAATACACTGTTGGTAATATCAAATCCACGGAAAATATGATTTATCTACATGGTCATAAAATCAAACGCAGAATTTTCGGTACTTGGTAAATCTATGTACACTTGATCGATCGGAAGAGAACGATGACTAAGGGACCATTGCAATAGTAAATTTACTAGCTTGAATCTTACCATTCCTGGGCGTGGAAAAATGGAAGAAAAAACAAAATATCCATAATTTTTTTTCATTTTTCATCATATTTATATTTCTCTTTGGATATTGAAACAGCAATAATAGTATAACCAATTCTTATTCAGTCAGATGAAACCAAGGGATATATTAAATTTCTACAAAAATGCTAGGCGAACGCGTAAAAATTAGACTGAGATGCTAATGGTACCTCCTCATATATTTCGTAATTATTCAAAGCACTCTTACCCGCTTATGAAACAAATCTATAGACTTTCAATAGCCATATAACATTCAGATTATGGAGTTTGACGGAAATAACTTCGACGTTTATTATTAACCTAATATAATGGCTTATTTTTTATCAGTATCACAGATGTGTCACACCGAATTTTAACGCGCTACTCTGATGTTATTGTATTAAAGACGAAATGATTACTTTGACAAATAAAAGATCAAACCTTAGAAGGTTAATTATAAACAGTCGAATTCAATGAAATACAAGCAACTTGATATTAGATACTTAGATATTTTAGTACCCTTCAAGCTCCAACAAGGGTGTGTGGCAGGGGATGGATACACGCCAGGCTTATTTGCACCCGAATACGTGAAGCAGCTAGCATCTATAATGAAGAAATCTGGCTGGAAGACTTTAAGATCAGTGTTAGTTCCTATTCCAAAAAAAGGTAAAGGCTGCATCATGTGAGGGAAATAGATCAAAAGGTTTGATTTTCCTCCAAGCTATAGTTATTCCAAATGTTTACAACAGCAGAATATATAGTAGGGGAAATGATTACTCAGGTGATAATAAGTTTGGGTATAGGAAGAAGAGTGGTACGCGTGATGCCATTGCAAGAATGAGATCACTAATCGAGATTTTTGATTCTTCATTTTTGTTAACGATCTGAACCGCAAAGTGAAAAGTAAGATAAGGATGTTCGCGGATGATACAGTGATTTATCGGGAGATATCTGGGGATGAGGATCGTTTAATTCTAGCACGTGATTTAAATAGCATTAAATAATGGTGTTCAAAATGGGGATTGCCTTTAAATCTTAATAAATGTTCGGTGGTAAATTTCTTCAAAAGATCCACGGGATTAGTTTACAAATTAGCTGGAGTTGACCTTGAAGTAGTTGATTCGGTGAAATACCTAGGTGTTACATTCACTAAAGACTTAACTTGGGGGACCCATATACGTAAAGTCTGCGGGCAAGCATATAAAAAATTAGGATTTATTAGACGCATTGTCGGTAGAAGTGACTCCAAGGTCAAGGAACGTTGTTATCACGCTCTTGTAAGGCCCCATTTAGAATATGCATGTACATCTACATCTACATCTACATAATACCCCGCAAGCCGCCGCAAGGGCGTGTGGCGGGGGGTGTTAGGCCACCACCCAAAAAAAGGAAAAAAGAAACACCGCATTCAAAACCAACACACACATGCAAACCCAATCCACAACAGTGCACACATTCATTGCAACACCCCATCATTCTACGCGCATGCAACCACACATCTACCTATCCTCACTCCAAAAGCATGCAAGTACATACGCTTACCTACAACAAATAATTCCACCCTAGGATGCAGTAAGAAACCTATCACGAACGTGCCAGCTAGTTTATAGCAAGTAGCCAGGCGAAACACCACCACCACAAGAGCGTCCCACACAAAACTCTCTCCCACCCAAGGTGAGGAATCTGGCCCAACGCTGCAGGTGGGAGGAGGGCACACCCGCGGAGAGGGACAAGGGATGGAAGGGTGGAGCATGAAGTTCGTAAAGACGCTCGGGCATGCGGGAAGGGTTCTGACACAACACACAGGAGGCTAGTGAAAGTGCATGCAATTGAGTTCAACTAATTGTTGCCTAGACGCGGAGGGTGGCAAGTGGCATTTTTGTTATCTCCGAGTGTAACCCTAGAGTTGTTATCCCGTATTTTCCGTGGGAAGAAGGAGTCCTTGAGTCTGCTAGTCCTGGCATCTATTTCCCGAATTTTGTACACATGATCGAAGCGACCTATATATGTTGGAGAGCGAATAATTTTCGAGACCGCGTAGCGAGTTTCGAGTTTTCGAGCGAATTTTCGAGTAGCGTATGGGATCCGTGTGAAAAAGGTCTCATTCGGGAAATTGAGAAGGTCCAACGCCGGGCAGCTCGTTTCGTGGAAAACTGTTACGATAAAACGAAAAGCGTCACTGAAATGCCTATGGAGTTGGGATGGGAATCATTGGAATAAAGACGACTCAATGCTAGGTTAAACTTACTAAATAAATTCGGATCCGCATGTTTCAGCACCGAGGTCTCGAAAATTATTCGCTCTCCAACATATATAGGTCGCTTGGATCATGTGTACAAAATTCGGGAAATAGATGCCAGGACTAGCAGACTCAAGGACTCCTTCTTCCCACGGACAATACGGGATAACAACTCTAGGGTTACACTCGGAGATAACAAAAATGCCACTTGCCACCCTCCGCGTCTAGGTAACAATTAGTTGAACTCAATTGCATGCACTTTCACTAGCCTCCTGTGTGTTGTGTCAGAACCCTTCCCGCATGCCCGAGCGTCTTTACGAACTTCATGCTCCACCCTTCCATCCCTTGTCCCTCTCCGCGGGTGTGCCCTCCTCCCACCTGCAGCGTTGGGCCAGATTCCTCACCTTGGGTGGGAGAGAGTTTTGTGTGGAACGCTCTTGTGGTGGTGGTGTTTCGCCTGGCTACTTGCTATAAACTAGCTGGCACGTTCGTGATAGGTTTCTTGCTGCATCCTAGGGCGGAATTATTTGTTGTAGGTAAGCGTATGTACTTGCATGCTTTTGGAGTGAGGATAGGTAGATGTGTGGTTGCATGCGCGTCGAATGATGGGGTGTTGCAATGAATGTGTGCACTGTTGTGGATTGGGGTTTGCATGTGTGTGTTGGTTTTGAATGCGGTGTTTCTATTTTTTCCTTTTTCTTTTTTCCTTTTTTTGGGTGGTGGCCTAACACCCCCCGCCACACGCCCTTGCGGCGGCTTGCGGGGTATTATGTAGATGTAGATGTAGATGATAAATATAAAATACAATCAGGACGTATTGACCCGTTTCGTAGATTTAGAGAAAGCGTTCAATAGAGTGAAGTGGGAAAAACTAATTAGCTTATTGCAGAAAAAAAGAGGAGATTCAAGAGATGAAACCTGATCCACAACCTGTGAATGTCTCAGACTACTCAGATGTGAGTGGAGAACGGGGAGCCCGGATGACCAGTGTTAGGAATAGATTTAAGGCAGGGCTGCCCATTATCACCGGTGCTGTTTAGCGTATGTGTGCAGGAGGTTAAAGATGCAAGGGAAGAACTGGAGGTGGGAATGAAAACCTGTTGGGAATTTGTAAATTCAGTTAGGTTTGCTGATGACCAAGCATTAGTTGCTCAGTCAGCCAAGTGGTTGCAAGCATTGTTGAGTGAATTGGAAATTCAGTGCGATTGATATGGGATGAGAATCAATATTAATAAAACAAAGGTTATGCAAATTTCCCGAAAGGCAAAGGCTAAGCTAAATGTTAAAATAGGCGGGAAAAAAATAGAGCAGGTAGAGCAGTTTACATATCTCGGAAGTGTTTTGGACCAATACGGTCAAAGTGGTAGGGACGTAAGGAGAAGAATTGCGCTAGGCAAGGAGGCTTTCTCAAGGAGGAGGGAGTTGATGACGGGGACGTTGAGCAGGGATGTTAAGACAAGACTCGTAAAAACTCTGATATGGAGCGTAGCTATGTACGGCGCGGAAACGTGGTCGCTGAAGTAGGAGGATAGACGTAGATTGGAGGCTTTTGAAATGTGGGTGTGGAGAAGAATGGAGAAGATGAAATGGACCGAAAGAAGGAAAACAAATGAGGAAGTTCTGGAGATGGTGGGTGAGGAGAGGGGTTTGTTGAGAGATATCCTATGGAGGCAGGAAAAATGGATGAAAGGCGAATTGAGTGGCAGTGGGATTTTGAAGACGGTAATAGAGGGGTGAATTTTACGCAAACGAAGAAAGGGCAGGAACATGATAGAGATGTTGGACGTAATGAAGGTAGGAAGGAAGTACACAGAGATGAAGAGTTACCTGATGCAGAGTAGGTTGCTGGATTGTATTATGTTAGGAATCACAAAATATTTATTTTGTGGTTTTGTCCATCCAAAACTTACCTTAACCTGTATATTGCTAATAATAGTAAATGTGAACAAGGGAAAGCATAAAAATATTTGCAGAGAACACATCAAGTTACACCGGAATGTGGATACCGGTAGATAGCGCGCTACTTTCTAAAGACTTTAACCAGATATCAAGCTGTTGTATGAAATAGATGTAACAAGGATCAAAATAGAAAGTACATTGATGAAGTTTTGGAATAGAACAAAATAGAAAAAATATATAAATTTAAAAATTGATGGGGTAAATTTAAGCTAATTATAACGACTTTAATGCTTTGGTTTAACACTGACATCAAACCTTTCATGGGGTTTACACATTAGAAGAGTAAGGGATCAGCCTCAAAGAAATTACGTTTCGTTATACTCCTTGTAGGAAGATGTAATGTGTTGATACGAGAGAGGTTTTATTCACTTTAGTTTGGCCAGAGACTATCGCATCAGCCAGAATTTCCACCAGATATGCCAGATTTTTTAAAAATTGGTTCGAAAAGTGAGCAAGCGTGAAGGGTATTTCGGGGTAATCGATTTAATCCCCCTTTAATCACAAAAGGGAACACAAATGTTTGCCGAAAGAAACCAAACTAACGGTAAATTCGATCAAATTTATATAACAATGAAGACTTACGCCATTTAGACAGGTTCAAGTATCCTATATTCTCTCAATAGACACAACATCATAATAAAATATAACTCAAACACCCGAGACTTTATTTAAAAGCGAAAATGGTTTAATCAAAGACACATATTGTTGCAAGTTGAATGTAGGTATGAATGTGAGTATATGTATGTGTACATGATAAAATATATTCATATGAATATATAAACTAATATTTGTGTACTGTAGTTTGTAGTTGTGCCCTATTATCCCACACTTGCCCTCGTGGCGGCTTGCGGAGAAATGCGTAGATTTCAATTCGCGTGACACATCATCTGGATTTCTCTGCCTGAATCTCTGCCTCTGATGTATCTGGATGGATATTCCAGCGTGGAAAGATGCAGTAAAATCATTGCTTATAGTATGCTGATACGCATTGTTTTTGCGACGAAGGGGTGATTGGATGAATCAGTTCGACAGTCTCTCTATTATTTTTCCGTTGCAGTCTGAATTCGTCGACTTGCTATGGAATTTAAGATTGTTTCCTTCAACCTCTCTGTAGTAGCCTGTAATTGGTGCATACACCATATAAAAATAAAACATGATAACGGGTTCACTGAGTAAAGAGGTGAAGAAATGTTAAGCGATTATTGAGCGAAACGCGGTATGGATAATAAACATGGTCTTTGAGGTAATCAGAAGAGGGTAAATAGGAGGACTTTTAGATTGGTGGTCGCGAAGTGAGAAAGAAACTTTTTTCAACAGCCTGAGTGACGACAGGTGAAGTCACTGAGGGAAATCTTGAGAAGGCTTGAAAAGTGGGCGGAGGGAATATTGGAAGGTAGTGAAATGATGAAGACAGTGATAGGAAGGATTTCGCTAGGCAAGCGGGGGAGATGAATGATGAGAGTAGACCTTTCACGAGCAGACGCATGAGGCGAGATAAACTTGATGAAGAAATGATGGAGATAATTATAGAAAACAAGGGGACCTTCTCGTTACACGTAGATAATATTCTTTAGGAACCGTCCAAAATCGTATCTCATTAGGTAGAAATCTTGAATCAAATCAATTTACGGAAGAATAAAAAATCTGTAGATTCTTTCCTTTTCGTTGTGCTGTCAATATTGCGCATTGAACGGGGATAATTTGGGTGAAATAAAGAAGGAAAAGAGTTGCATTCACGTTTAGAGCATGAGAAGAGATTTAATTATGTCGAATCAACCTTGGATGCGACATAGACTAAAACATGAGAGATATTTGACTGAAATGATGAATTTTTGGAGAGTGGTAGGTGGAAGCAAGACCGAGCGGGAGAAGAGGAGAGGATGATGTCTCAGTGGGGAAACTGCTCACAGTTTCCGGAAGGAGGAGGCCAAGTGGAACCGAAGAAAGAAGATAAACGACTTTATCTTATCTCGTGGAGATTACTGCCATGCAACCATTTGTCACGGTTGAGAAGGTCGGGTGTAGGTTTAAGGTTTCCGAGCCTAGTGGTTTCGTTTGTACGGAGTTGGACAGGGGAAGATCGTTGGGGGATTAAGTTGTGTGAGTGCGTGTAAGAGGGTGTGAGTGCAAGATGAAAGGAGACTCGAGAATGACGAGGGCTTAAGAAACAGAAAGAACAGCGAGAAAGAAGAAAAAGGGTTCGTCGTCTCAGGAAGGATCGGATGAAATAATGGGGTGGAGTATGGATGGAATATATTTGACGCAGCTAAGTCGTCGTACTGAAGACACGTGTTATTCCTAAGGCAGCATTATCAACTGAACATATTTTATAACAGCTGAAGATTGATGACGACATTATCCAACGGTGAATAATGAAAACTGTCTAACTAAGATTCAGCATTTATTACTTAACCTAATTACCAAAATCAGTGGATACATATTTATTGAAGTAATGAAAGAATTAACACATTTGTAGCAATCCTTCTTTAAAAGATCCACGGGATTAGTTTACAAATTAGCTGGAGTTGACCTTGAAGTAGTTGATTCGGTGAAATACCTAGGTGTTACATTCACTAAAGACTTAACTTGGGGGACCCATATACGTAAAGTCTGCGGGCAAGCATATAAAAAATTAGGATTTATTAGACGCATTGTCGGTAGAAGTGACTCCAAGGTCAAGGAACGTTGTTATCACGCTCTTGTAAGGCCCCATTTAGAATATGCATGTAGCGTATGGGATCCGTGTGAAAAAGGTCTCATTCGGGAAATTGAGAAGGTCCAACGCCGGGCAGCTCGTTTCGTGGAAAACTGTTACGATAAAACGAAAAGCGTCACTGAAATGCCTATGGAGTTGGGATGGGAATCATTGGAATAAAGACGACTCAATGCTAGGTTAAACTTACTAAATAAATTCGGATCCGCATGTTTCAGCACCGAGGTCTCGAAAATTATTCGCTCTCCAACATATATAGGTCGCTTGGATCATGTGTACAAAATTCGGGAAATAGATGCCAGGACTAGCAGACTCAAGGACTCCTTCTTCCCACGGTCAATACGGGATAACAACTCTAGGGTTACACTCGGAGATAACAAAAATGCCACTTGCCACCCTCCGCGTCTAGGTAACAATTAGTTGAACTCAATTGCATGCACTTTCACTAGCCTCCTGTGTGTTGTGTCAGAACCCTTCCCGCATGCCCGAGCGTCTTTACGAACTTCATGCTCCACCCTTCCATTCCTTGTCCCTCTCCGCGGGTGTGCCCTCCTCCCACCTGCAGCGTTGGGCCAGATTCCTCACCTTGGGTGGGAGAGAGTTTTGTATGGAACGCTCTTGTGGTGGTGGTGTTTCGCCTGGCTACTTGCTATAAACTAGCTGGCACGTTCGTGATAGGTTTCTTGCTGCATCCTAGGGTGGAATTATTTGTTGTACGTAAGCGTATGTACTTGCATGCTTTTGGAGTGAGGATAGGTAGATGTGTGGTTGCATGCGCGTCGAATGATGGGGTGTTGCAATGAATGTGTGCACTGTTGTGGATTGGGGTTTGCATGTGTGTGTTGGTTTTGAATGCGGTGTTTCTTTTTTCCTTTTTCTTTTTTCTTTTTTTTGGGTGGTGGCCTAACACCCCCCGCCACACGCCCTTGCGGCGGCTTGCGGGGTATTATGTAGATGTAGATGTAGAATCCACTTCTCACTAGCACATCGAAATAACTATAATGGTCCACTCATTCATACCATTTCTGGAGTCATTCCAAATTTGCTCGATTTATTAACGATTTAATGAACATGTTTCCTCCTGCAAGTTATAAAAGCAAATTTAAAATGCCAAAAATATTACTATTAATTAGTGACTATAGGTTTTGCAGTATATCAACTGAAGGAATGAAAGTTATTCATGTTCGAGCACAAGTCCAAATTTTCAATGCTTAAAATTCGAATAACAAATATCAACAAAACAAGAAAGACAATTATCGGCCATTATTCAGGCGGGTTACGCGCTCACCTCCTAACCCAGCGAACACAGGTTCGAGTCCTGCATTGGCTATCAACTTTGGTGGTTTGGCTCCCGGGTAACCTGAATTGTCACGTGAAGAAGGCGGCGCTATCTGGTTCTCAAAGAACGCGCGGTGCACCCGAGGTATCCAGTCACCAGAAAATAACGTTACTGATTATGCTGCGATAATATTAAAGTTTGAGTTGTTCTTTACATAAGTAGTGCCATCAGAAGGTTTTGTTACATTCCATTACTACTGCAGGTTCCTCTGACTCAGGCTAATTTTCGGCGCTGGAAAATTTGCACCTCGAAACCACCCGACTCTCCCAGCTCGAAGCCCACCGAACGTCGTCTCCGGACCCCTTGCATCTCCCAGCCCATCCCAGCACCCCCTTCCCCGAGAATACCCTTCCGTCCTTTCCTTTCCGTGCGCTAAATTCTTAAATACCACCCCATCTGAATACGCTCCCGTACTCACTGGGCCCTTCAGCTTTTCCTTTCCTCCTTCCCCGAAGGTTTCTCCCCAATTCCCTCCCCCCCGCATTCAATCCCTCCTTCCCCAGCCCCAAAAACCCCTCAATCCTTCTCCCCCCCAAAACCCTCGCCCCGACTCAAAAACTACCCCAAACATAATGCCACCCCTATCTGCTGGCCCACCCGCAAGATTCCCCCCTGCAGGATCTTCCTCTTCCCGCCCACAGCCTCCCCCCACCAACTCCATCTGATCCGGCGTCATCGCCCCGCCACCAAAATCCCATCAGTGCCTGCAGTGCTTTTGCGCGGGCTCCTCGCCCTCCTGCCGCGCTGACGAAGCCGCCTGCCCTCCCTCCTTTTTATCACTAATCGCCCTAATCCACTACAATGGCTTCGCTAATTACACTCCCGTCTTTCCCCACTCCTGCCCTCTCCCACGCGCTGAGACATAGGTTTTCTCCCTCGAGGTTCTCCGTATATAGACCACTGAATTTCCTTAGCCCTGCATTTGCCAACTTCCTCATCCCAAGAAAAGCCCTTCCACCAAGCCGCCATTCCCGCCGCCCCCTTTCTCCTCCCCCTCGCCATTCCTCCTCCCAGACGACTCACGCATACCCTCTCTCTCCAAGAGACCAATGACATGGGATAAGTGGAGCAGGGGTGGAAGGAGCATTTCGACTTCAAACTTTCCTTCGTGGCGTGCTCTCTCATATTCCTCATACTCCCTCTCCCTCCCCCACAATCTCTCTCTCCTTCTCTCGCACTTCGACCTCTCAGAGTCCTTTAAGCTCTTCTTCCTTCCACAGGAAGTAGAAGGAAGAGCTCCTCTCCTGTATTACCATTCCGGCAAGAGACACCGCTCCTTAAACCACAGCCGAGCCAATGACGTTAGTAATTTAAAATTTCTATTCTCATAGATTTATTTTTACGATTAAATAAATGCTCCCTTAAAAAGCATTTGTTAATATTTTACTTAAAAACTAAAGAACATACCAACAGATGGGGTGTGATATCAATAAATTATACGGAGGATAAACGACGGGAAGCTGAAAACTAAGTCAGACATGCTTGTAGACAACAAACAAAATTACCTTCAGAAGCACTTCAGGTGGCATGTGGAAGTAACATTTCCCCTCAACACGCAAGTGAAGGTTTGAGGCCGTTGTATTCATCTAGTGTGTTTTAGAAGCGGAAGTATGGAGACGCGTTCTAGTGCTATTTAACGCGAGTTAACAAGTATGCGGTTATCGAATTTCTACCTTCACCTCATTGTACGAGTTGTCGGTACCACGGTCGAGGTACGATTAACCTAAAGGTGTCTCTTGAGTTGAGTAGAAAAAAATATAAATTGCAAGGCGCGAGAGCGCGGGAATAAGGAGAGTTTTGTTTGTTCTCTTGCGTGAGACGGCGTGGTACCCATCGTGCACATGTTTTACGGTATCCCAATTGTTCAATAATGAAGCCTACAAGTTCCTTGGATATTCCAATATGGTTTTCGATGAGCCTTTGAGTGTTCCCCGGTCATTTTGAATCATATTTTCGACGTGTTTGCGGTGTTTATCTTCCAAGGTAGCGATCGGACGTCCGCTGCGTGTTTCATTGACAATTATGACTTTTCAAGACTCGCAATCACGAAACTTTACCACCCATCCATTTACAATAGACCTATCAATAGCATTGCCGCCATAAACAATCATTAAACAACGATGAATTTTAGTAGGAGTCACTTTTTAACAGTTAAAAATTCGATAACAGCACGTTGTTTAACTGGCTTGGACATATCCCTACAACACGTCTCCATACTCCCGCTTCTCAAAATACACGGGATTTTACGCTACGATCTCAAACTTACGCATGCGTGTTGAGGAAAAATGTTAATTCTACGTGCCATCTGGTGCGCTTCGGAAAGTTATTTTGTTTTTCTCTACAAGCATGTGTGTATTAGTTTTCAGCCTACCAGTTTCATAGTACGTGGTCAAATTTAATAAAACTCTATAATGAAATGAAGCATTTTTAAGGGGCTACCTAAATGGAATTTAACAAACTAGTATTTTAAAGGTTTCCTTAGGCCTACGAGTGTGCGTCACGTCGGTTGACAACATATTATGAGTTCTCATATTGTGTGTTGCTGTCAAAGTCTTATATATATACACACACACGTGTATGCATATATATTATTATTATTATTAGGTAATCTACCGTTAAAGTAGGTTTTTGGATGGACACAACTATCAAGTAAACATTTTGTGACTCCCCACCTAGCAAACTAATCTATATCAGGTCCCTCTTCATCTCGGTGTACTTCTTTCCTCCCTTCATCCCGTCCAACATCCCTATCCTGCCCCTGCCCTTGTGGTCAGGATTCACCTATTTATGGTTAAATTGCAGAGTTTAAGTTGAGTTTATCAACTGCAATTTAACCATAAATAACTGAGCAGTGGTAGTTTCAAATAAATTCCTGCCGTATCTGTCCACCACAGCCCAGTGTTACTTCTTACTCTTCGCCGATTTACTTGGAGGACACTCCCTTTGGGGTGGGGGTAGTTTGGGTAGGGTGCTTACGTGCCCTCGCCCTCCTCACCGCTTTGCCACGTCAGGGTTGGGCATGGAAACGCACCCAACCAAGTCACTCCTCTACTTTGACACAGCCTTCGGCATGAAATTAATTAAGATAAACGAATCAATAGTGAGATATATTATAGAATAGTAATTTCTAAAAAAATCTTCTTCCAAAATGATGCAATCTCTTTGACCATAGAAATATGCTAACGCAGTGGAAATCAATGATATAGATTAATGGCGATAGCATTGTGCCGCAGAATCCTATTATATTAGTTAACTCCGGAAAAGGTGGTAATTTCCTTTTACTTTCACGTTATAATGGCATTCAGGAAAAGTAATGAGAGTGATTCAATCGCATAAACAAACAAAACATTTTATATTTCAGGAATAACCTGCCCACTTATGAAAAGTCATTCCCTACATAACTCTATGATTCATTGTCATATTAAAAACAGATATTCACTCCGCAAATTTGATAGAACTTGGTCTTCATATCCAACAAGATGGTGAAGCATGAAATTTCTGCTATTCAAACTTTTGACTTCAATATCTCTTTTTAACATTTATACTCGGTCACAGATCCTTGGCCAAAAAAGTCACAATATCTGACCTGATCACGGGAACATATTTCGCTTTGCTCCCAAGTCTTGGTCCAATGACAGTAGCAAAAGCAGTTTTCCAGCACAACTTCGATGGTGGAAACGAAATTAAGGCTTCCCTGTGGGAAGTTCGATGGACAGGGACCAAGTGGGCTGGAGAGCGAGGTGCGGATGGGAAGATAGGCTGTCAGGGCGGGTAATCCGAGATAACAGGTGCCATGCGTCACGCGAAACCCCGGGGCCGTCAACACTTGGGTCGGTGACAAACACAATCTCATCCTTTATAAGCGCCAGAGCAGGAGGACGACGGGGGAGGCGGACGAGTAGGGCAGAGGGCGAGCGCGCGCGGAGGCCCGTCTCAGGCACGGGCAGGTCCCACTCGCGTCCCGCCCGCCCGCCGCCGCCTCTCTCTCTCCCCGGGCCCAAAATCCCATCTGCCAGCCAGCGGCGGCACCCGCCGTCACGTCCCCCAAACCAGATCATGCCACCACGCACGGGTATGCACGCCAACCGCCATCCCCCGGGGAGGCAGGGTTGGAAGGCGTGGGAGCGCCAGGGGCCCTCGCGCCTCGACCAGTATCCCCCAGTCACTCTACTCAGCCGTGGGACCAAACATATCAACGAGGATCATTTCAAGGCATCCAATAAGAATAATTTCATTATAACCTCCTGAAAAATTATAATGTTAATATGTACGAAGAGATCGTTTCCCATTAAATGAAAGAATTTTGCGTAACAATAACAGAAACTTAATTTATTTGCCTTTGAGAGTATTTTTTAAATGAGTTCGTCCACGCTGTTCCTCATAAACGTGAAATAGTGCAATAGATGACCGAAAATCACCTTTAAAGTAGAATATTTTTTAAGTTTCCTATCACTGGAGAGAAGGAGTCATTCATTATAATTAATAAGAATAATTATTCTTCTTAAGAGATTATATCGTATCTCTCATAGTTCACGACCCACCAGAAATTAACATACTCGTACTCTGTTAACGCAATCGTTTTCCAGAAACAGCAACAGAGGAGAGAAGCATCCGAAAAATCCTCGAAATCCAATTTGAGCAAGCCTCCGAAACTATTTTACATATCTATGGAAATTGCCTAAGCAATCAAAATACATTTTTAGTTCATTTAGTAACCTGAAAACTACCACTAGGGTGCGTGGCAGGGGGAATTTCACACCAGGCTATTTTTTACTCAAAAACACCTCCCCATAGCGCGGACGGACAGCGTTATTCTCATCCCTAATATCGCTCGTGGGAAAAATGACATCCTTAATCTATTTGTTCTACAATTAATCAATCTGATTTAAACGGTATGATCTCGCCTACCGTGATACGAGTGACAGGTGAGTACACATGGATTGGATTAGTCTACGTAAGAGAACAGACATGCTAACAGATTGGCTGAACTTGAAAACTTTTCTTTTTATTTTCCTACAGGGATATCGGGGCGTCCTATGTCGACCATTAGCCGGCGATCCAATCGTGTAGGAACCCCCTGAACCGTTCTGGTGTTTACTACACGTCTGAGCCCTCCAGTTGGTTAGCGGGTAGGATATTCGAGCACTGCTGGGTTTTTTAAGACTTAAGTGTAGGTCAGCGTTTAGCTCAATTAGTGGATACTTAATGCCTTCTTTACCTAATTATTTAGCTTTAAATAATGTGAGTTTCGGTGCTAGCAATTTTTTCTTTAACATGAATGAGATAGCGTTGGATGGAATATTTTGTAAGTGGTTCAATATTAATAAGAAGAAAATCTTCGTTCAAAATTCAAAAAACCGTAATTTCAAAGAAGATTTATCTGTATTTGTAGTTATTCGCCGAAGTTCAAAAAACAAATTCGCAGAATATCATTACTTGATTCAAAGCACAGGCGCAGATATAATTATTGGGACAGAAAGCTGGTTAACCACTGATACTGCCAAAATTTTCCAAAATCCTTTTCCATTTACAGAAATAGTAGAAAAAATATAAACGGGGACGGTGTCATTATTGCAGTTCAAAGTTTTTGCGTCAGTAGGGCTGAGATAATTCCGAGTAATGGTTTGAAAAGAGTTTGGTGTTCAATCAAAAGTCCCCAATGCATTTTGTGTGAACTATGTATGCGCATTTTATAGACCGCCAGTCGACAGAGACAATTCAATGCTAGAATTAGATCAGCAAATCAAAGGTTTCTTATCCTAACTTAATGATCGCGGCGTTATAATCGGTGGAGGTTTAAAAGTCGCATCTATTGATTGGATCACATATATACATCTACATAATACCCCGCAAGCCGCCGCAAGGGCGTGTGGCGGTGGGTGCCAGGTCACCAGGTTTAGGTCATTTAGTGGGTCGATAACTTCTGAGGCTAGCCGAAATAATATGATTATTAAACATCTACATCTACATAATACCCCGCAAGCCGCCGCAAGGGCGTGTGGCGGGGGGTGTTAGGTCACCACCCAAAACGAAAAAAGAAATACCACATTTAAAACCAACACACCAAAGCAAACCCAAATCCATAGCAGTGTACAAATTCATAGAAACATCCCATCATTCGACGCGCATGCCAACACACATCTACCTCCCTTCACTTCACAAGCATGAAAGTACATACGCTTAAATACAGCAAATAATTGTACCCCAGGATGCAGCAAGAAATTTATCAGGAACGTGCAAGCTAGATTTTAGTAAGTAGCTAGGCGAAATACCACCACCACAAGAACGTACTACATAAAACTCTCTCCTACCCAAGGTGAGGAATCTGGCCCAACGCTGCAGGTAGGAGGAGGGCTCACCCACGGAGAGGGACAAGGGATGGAAGGGGAAATTTAGGGTACCAAAAGCAGAGCAAACAATACTGTAAACAGCAATACATTACTTAATGGCATTCCAATGCGGGCATGCGGGAAGGGTTTTGACACAACACATAGGAGGTTAGTGAAAGTGCATGCAATTGAGTATGACTAATTGTTACCTAGACGCCGAGGGTGGCAAGTAGCATTTTTGTTATCTCCGAGTGTGACCCTACAGTTGTTATCCCGTATTGTCCGTGGGAAGAAGGAGTCCTTGAGTCTGCTAGTTATGGCATCTATTTCCCGAATTTTGTATACATGATCCAAACGACCAATGTATGTTGGAGTGCACATGATTTTCGAGACCTCGGTGCTGAAACATGCGGATCTGAATTTATTTAACAAGTAAAAGTTTAAACATGTAAAAGTAACCGACAACACTGGCATTGACGTAGAAATACATTTGGCATGCACTTCCCCACAAACGCGTCCTAAATTACGGTCAGGCACAAATACGGGCGTCATTCAAGATAAAAATAATCTAAATATACTTGTATTAGATTGCAGAAGCCTAAAAAATAAAACGACGGATCTTGAGCACATAATCCAATGTCATTCGGCTGATATAATATTAGGCACAGAGAGTTGGCTGCGTAATGACATCAATGACCAAGAAATGTTCCCAATAGATTTCCCAGTTTACCGACACGATAGAGGCACAAGACCCGGAGGAGGAGTGTTCGTGGTTGTGAAAAGTGATCTTGAAAGCAGACAACTTGCATTTGAAAATAATAATTTAGAAAGTGTTTGGTGCACCATACTGCAATATAATCAATCCAACATTAATTTATGCTCTTTCTATAGACCTACAGACTCTTGACTTTAAACGTAAAGCACTATGAAATTAATGGGACACTGACTCTAAAGCGTTCTGGTCATATGTTAGGGAAGTCAATAGGGGTAAGCAAACTGTGGCTTGCTTAAGGTATTTTAACAATATCATTCATAAAGACAGTGAGGGTAAAGCCAACATTCTAAATAAATTCTTCCGAAGCGTTTTCACGAATCATGTGGCCACCGCGTATCTCCAAGAAACAATACGTACTGAACCCATGAACGCGGATGAACAAGAAATTATCAAATGCTCAAAGAAATTAAACCCAACAACTCCCCGGGCCCTGAAAACATACCAGCCAGGGTGATAAAATATTTATCTCCTAACATTACCCCATACCTCGAATTTATATCAAACAAATCCCTCACAGAGTGCAGGGTCCCTAAGAATTGGAAAACCGCGTAGATAACGCCTATTTTTAAAAGTGGTGACAGAGAGGACCCCAGTATTTACAGACCCATATTTCTCACTTCAATATGTTGCAAAAAATATTAGAGCACATAATTGTCAGTTCCATAATGGCATACATTCATGCAAAAACTCTTTCACACACATGCTAACCCACAAACTACCAACAAACATACGCATGCACAATCTTTAAATTTTTAATTTTTTCCGACTTGTAACTTAAATGTTTTTAATATTTCTAAATGGACTTCGGATTCTTACTATTATGATTTCTGATTATTCTAGGGAAGAATGAGTATTTGAATCTATCTGTATTGGAATCTATTTCCCTTATTTTATTTTTGTGGTCTGATCTACCTAAGTAGTGTGGGGCCATTATTATTCCTTTTGTATCATTGTTAAACTCGCTGGTTCTGAATCTTTCTAAAAATCTAAGTCTTGCTTGTTCTCTTCGTATTCCAAGGGGCTCCCAGCCTAAATCCCCTAAGAGACCTGTGATACTTGTGTTCTTGTCATATATATTTTTCAAGAATCTGGCGGATTTTCTGTGGAATCTTTGGAAAAAACTTTATAGTTTTTAAATAGGCGGTTAAGACGGAGATATCTACGAATCGCTATTGAATTATTTTCCATTAAACTCATTGAAGTTTTTATTCTACTATGAGATTGGGTCTTTGCGATTGATTTTTTCGCTTTTTTCAAAGGGAAACATGGATGTTTTCAGATCGATCCTAAATAAAGTAAATAGTGTGATTTTCAGGTCGTAAATTGTAATCAATTATTTACTGACAAACTTTTAGTTATTATTACATCTGTAAAAAGCGCTCTAACAGATGTAGAATGATGTTCAATTGCAGCCACCAAAACATATACGGAAGAAAGCCAAAATTGACCAACATTTTAGTAAATAAAACACACAATTTTAGCGATCAATTAGGAGTATACCTAAGGTACCACATAACAATAAATAAGTGAAACGAAACAAGATCTGAGTAACATTAATTAAAACAAGAAATAATAAAAAATAAGCAAAACTAGTACATAAATGTTCCGCAGATTGAAAAAAATCTCCGCCACTGATCGTGGTATTACACGGACTGAACGGATAGGTTGATCTTCCCGTGGAGTCGAAGCAATGGTTTTTCAGGACTTTGGAAATCAGACGCTCTAGAACCGGAGTCTGCTGGATACCTTGTTCTTGCGGAGGTGAAAGCGAGGCGGCCCTCGGACGAGGGTACGAGGGGGAGGAGGCCAACGGCAAGGGAAGTGGATGATCAAGCAGGTGGAGCTGGGAGAGGAAGCGCGGCCCTGCACAAAGCGGCGGGTCGGTTTTGAAACGTAGTGCCAAAGGATGCGGCTGCGGGAACTCTTTTGAAGTGGCGACCATTAAGTCACTGTCAAACAAACGAAAGAGCCTCCGGGAAGACAAAATTAAAGGCTGCAATAGCTGCAAAAAGGGAAATATCCAGGAAGGCGCTTTAGAACGGTTTACGAGCCAGGATAGGAGATGGAGAGGAACGGAGCGCCCGAGATTTAATTGAGGGACGAAGATTTCATTCAAGATGGCTGCATGAATTGTAGAAAGCAGGTAATAGTTCATGGCGATAAGTCACTAGTCTTCTTTTTAGAAGAACAAAAATAAATCTTGCCCGAAAATAAAGTAACTTCGACCAAAAAACATTATGGAGTTGACGCTAAGAAGTCACTTAGCTTCAAAGCTCAAGCCAATTCCACCACAATAATGAAATTGATGATTGGTACTTGGGCTATCTATCAGTTTAGAGCTATTTCTGCAGTAATTTCAAAGGCGTGAGAAATTCAAACACAACGAGAGGGAGTTTAGTTTCTTCTCAATGCAAACTGAGTGTTGCCAGAATTTTATGAAGCACAGAATACCATGGCGTTTGGATTGAAACTCTAGCTAAACAGTGTTCACTCTAATTGTATATTGAGATCCTTTTGACAATAGTTGATTCGCTAATCAAATTGCTGTGACGTCATTTCGAACAGCAGCATTCATAGTAAATAGGGAATATATCACGAAGCAACAATTCCAAGGTGTAAAAATCATTCACCTTGCTCGGGATTTGAACCCGGATCCCGGTTAATGTTATTAGCAGATGGCCCAGTTAAAAGCTAATGTTGTGGCATATTCTGCAGAATCTTTGATTTTTTTAGGTAACGCGTCCTTTCAGCGTATTATGAATCATTGAATTGTTTTGATCCAGGATTTCTGGTTTCATTTTTACTCTACAATTGTTACTTCCGCTTCCTCTCAGCGTATATCCAGTTGATTTTTTTTCAAATAATGCATCCCAATTCCCACATGCCTCTTCTAAGCTCCCTTATCCCAGCTCTTTTCCTAATTCTATTATTTGTCATATCATTCTGTTTACAAACAAGCGGAAGGTTTCCAATACTCTCTAGATTTCACTCAAAACTCCCAATAACCTAATGAAAAATCCTCTCACGGCCTACATCGTAGTTCGCGTCCTACCCTGACATTCTTAATATGTCAAACATATCAAAATCTATTACTTCTTTGATAACATTTCTCTATAATAAATAAAGAGAGGAACTATAGTGATGCTGCCACAGTTTGATATTCATTGATAAAATTGAGAATGATCCCGAAAATTTTATATTATGAGCTCTTCTCACCAATAATCTTCCCTACTCTTTTATTGTTTACATATATATATAATATCAATTATAATACAATAATTATGTGATATTTACGAGCACTTTTAGTACAAAATATTACAACATATTTTACAAAGACTTTCTACTTACCGGAAATGTTTTTGTACAGATCAAGTAAAATTCACCGTTGAAGTAATATTAAGTGAGTCGAGTCAAAATTAAGTTACTCAAAGTTAACGTCGGTTATTCATGTAAAAATGTGTATTTAAACGAGTTTTTTTTACCATTTTTAGCATGCTCAGATCGAATATTGCAGAGAGACACGAAAATAAATAATTTTTAATGAAACCCGTTGACGTTCGCCGCACAGTTAAAGAAAACATTGTTGAAAAATAGCGCATCTTCTTGAGGACCTAATAAAAATTCTCTTTCGCAAAAACGTCAGAAAATAACAAACTTCTCCCCCGGTCTCGGGGACGTCCATAAAAACTCCTTCAGCAGAGAGAGGGAGAAAAACGCACGAGCTGAACAGGAAGGAAGCATGGAGATCGAGACAAGATTTTTTAGTCAAGAGGGGGAAGGCAGGAGAAGAAAGTGGGTTGGAGAGAAGAGGATGGGTGGCGCTAAGGCGGAAGGCTATGAAAGCGATTAATAAAAAGGAACGCTGGGGCTGGGACAACCGGAAGAGCGCGCAGTTAGGAGAGGGAATGAATTAACAATGCGGGATATAAGGACAAAGTGGTGGGGGGAGGACAATGTGGAAGGGGATGGGGGTTATGGAGGCCGGGGGTGGGATAACTGCTCACGAGGACGAAAGCCTAGAGGGATGGCACCGAGTGAACCCCGAGGGGGGATGAGAAGAAAAAGGTATTGGGAAAAGGATAGAAAGAGGAGAGGGGAAGCTAGCAAAAGAGCTCCACGAAAAACAGCCCAAAAAAAACAGGAAAAACTGTACACACGGCATGGTTTTGCGCGCGTGAAGTCGTTTGGAAATAGAAAACCACTCGAGGGAGAGCGGGAGTGGGGCGGTGTTAGCCCGGACCATGGCCCGGATGAAGAGCCTGAGTGCCGTATCGGATTTGATGGTGGGATTAAACGACAATTTGAAAGACTTGCTCCTCTGTGTGACGAGGTGACTCGATAATATCTAAGGGAAATACGTGCCACTTGCATTGCTGGTATAAAAAATAGGAGATAGAGCGGTTTCCTATTCAAATGTTCACGGCGATAATATAAACTTGGCTAGTTACATATGAGTGAATTTAAATGATTAATGCAGCTACAATACATTTTATCTTTAGGGCCTAATTTTAAAATTTCCACAAAGTTCCAAGCATTCCACAAAATAAAAAAAACCCTAAAGTCTAAAGCCAATAGAGCAGAACAGTTTCCTAAAAGATTAGACTATCATAAAAAGGAGAGGATAAGCTAATGATAGGTATGATAAGGAACTTGGTCAAAATACATATATTTCTTGAAACAGCAATGCTGTAAACATAGAGAAGTTTTCCAATACCTAGGTCTTGGTTTCACGCATAGATATTTGGTTATTTAATGATTGCAGTCATAAGTGAGATTCCAACACATGGGCGCTTTTGGATTAGTGCTAAAAAGTTACAGAAAAAATTCAATAATAACTATAGAAAATGAATCCGTATTTTTCATACAAAATTGATAAGCATGAACTAAACGGATCTACTTTCCCTTCCGCATAGTTCCCTTTTTAAGTTCACACTATCCTACCAATTGCATAAAAATACGTAAAATATTTCAATGAGAAATTATTTGAAGAATAAATTTTTTTCACATATATGAGCCAGTTTATTCCAAATATTTTACTGTAGCTTTCCTTAAAAACCAATGGAATAGAGTGCAAGCTTGTAACATCGAGAACAGAGGTGCATTTTTTTAAGGACACACCAGTTTCCTGTGACATTATTGTGGGGTTTATTTGAGGCAAATAATGAGGGAAAATTACACAGTACAGTTTTTTAAAGTCATTTTTTCCTGACACACTACTTTTTAGATTTTTACAAGTAATCCTTACCGAAAATTAAATTCATTGCTAAACATAATTTTAAAAGTTTTCCCTCAATTTATTATTCTTATTTATTACTTGTTAATTTAGTAAATTCGAGGTAATATTATTTAATTAGATTTGAAAAATTTCAGTTTTAAAATAACGTATATTTAAATAGAACAATATTAAGATCTTCCAAAAGATATTTTTATCGGAACCAATTGCAGTGTAAAACATTATTGCTCTATGAGTATTTTAAACTGACAACATGAGTGTGAATTAAATTTCGGCAGATATACTAGCTAATTATTAATATAAATATCCTAATTAGTTACCATATGAAACCTTATGCAATAGCAGACCTACAAAAATTAAACAATTTATTGTTTATTTTTGCTGTATTATTATTTTCCCAGCACAAACTAGTCATGCGCTTTGTACTTTTTGAACATGGATGTTTGCAACAATGAGCTTTTGTTTGGACCATGGAATCGCAAATCTCAACGTGCATCAACCATTATTTTCTGAAAAATTTAAGAGGTTTTTCATATATTGGTCAGCTTTTCCAAATTGGGTTTTCATTACTTTTGACTCTTCCTCCATCGTAAAACATTTCAAAAACCTAGTACCTCGTTGAAGTTTCAAAATTACTTGTATAAAATTTGACTACTTAATTATTTTAGTATATTTATTCTGGCACAATGAATGCATTCAAGGAAAAATTTTTGGGAAAATATCTTTTACATGTAGCCAAATTAGGAAATATTTGAAATCGAATATGATTTTACTGATAACCGGTTCACATAGAGACGAACGAGCATCCATCATAAAGTTATCAATCCACTTAGATAAAAAATATGGGCAAATATTATTTTTGTACTGAGCAGCTCATGTTCTTCTACATTTCTTTTTGGGCTACTCCTGGATTCATAGGCTTCACTACTGATGAAAAAATTTTTATACCCCATTACTTTTAAATTACCTTATTTTAATTTAATTTGGAATTAGGAATATTTCCACTTTTATTATTTGTGTATTACCTACATTTCTTTCACCCTCTTTACATTTTACTCATTTTTAATGCATGTCTCAATATATAATATTTTGCTCCTAATCTATGTGGTTGAAACATTTAGAGGCATGGTGTTTAAGCATATTTTCTAGTTATTAATTCTCCCAATTTAAGAAACAATTATTAATGTCATTGGTTTCACTGATAATGATATTTTATTGTAAACACAACAATCTTTTCGATGAAATGAGCAAAGGTGCAAAGTCCAGCTGATGAAGTTTGTCTAAGTCCATATTTAAAAATAAAACAGGTTAACAATGTCCAAAAATGTTCAATTACAATTTTTTTTATTATTTAATACTTTGTAGAGCTTAAAAAAGAATAGTCTTGCGTTCGAATCATGTGATCGTATCGAAGCATAACGCATAATTATGAACGTTTAACATAATCCTTCGAAACTTTATGTTAATCCGTTATAATTGCTATAATTCATGGGAAAATTTTATAGCCGAAAGTTGTACGGTCACAAGATCCGGGTTTTAGTTCGTAAGAATCATCATCTTTAGGATCAGAGCAACTGATGGTCATGCTAAGGAAAGCCAAAATAGGAAATTGATGCGGAATTCGATAAATGCGACATTTGGAAATGAAGACTTGCTTAAGAGTGGATGTGAGGCCTTATAAAGAAATTTTTTGAGGGATTTATTCTGTGTTAAATAGAGGTGGCTGGGTTTAAGGGTCTTTTTATTAAGAGAGTTGATAAATTAAGTTTAATTGGGTTTTCAGAAAAAGTAAAACTAAATATAAATTGGAAATTACTAGTAAACAAATGAAAAAGGATGTAGTATTTATAAAAGTAATGATTTGTTACAAGGAAGTGACAGAGTCTAAAAGGAACCTCAGTCGTTTTAAATTTCCAAAGAATTTTTTATGATTCCTAATAGGAGACTTACGAAGAATCTCCATTAAAAAAATATGATAACTAATTAAATGTTCCTTACTTGGATTTTACTTACGTCTTCATCATGAGAAATATATGACTAAATACTTTGATAAAAATAAATATGTAACGCACTACGTGGAAATAATGTGATTGCAAACAATAACTGGAAGTAATCTACCACAAAAATATTCTTGGGAATAATTGGTGGCGACAAAACTAAGCAAACCGCTCAAGTTAAGATAATACAAATAAAGTGATGTACGCACATGAATAAAAACTGGGGACTAAGAGTAAGTCCACTGAGTCGTTATTGATTAACGTTTGCTAAAGAACTCCAAATGAAGTTTCTAAAAAAATTTGGGGTTGGATGGGCCAAATGAGGCATGAACTGTTCCCCGTGTCAAATTGTGTCGCTACTCAAAACTTGAGAAATGAAAACAGGTTTCAATAGAATCGGCTCATTAGCCATAAACCACATCCTACAAAAGTAAGATTTCTTATCCTCAAAGGGTAGTTCGAGAGACCTCTCGGATAGAAGGCAGCGAGAAGGAAACAAGACTGGCTCAGACGAGGTAGAAGGGCACAGGAGGCGACCGTGAGTGAATAAGAAAGGGACGGGTTGAGGGGTGGGTGGGTGAGCGAGGTGAGCTGGTGGGAGGTGGCAAAGGGTGGAGGGGACGTTGCCGGGGAATCCGGGGGATGTCCCGATGGGGGTGGAAATAGAACTCTGGGGGCGGCTCGGAATGAGAATCTCGTGGAAAAGGGGAGTGTGCAGGAAGAGAGTGCGGGGGCTGGAGATAGGAGGAAGAGAATTCCTAGGGGGCGGACCGGGAGGGGGTGCAAGCCGCGCGTAAACAGTGGATCGTGCTAGAATAAGAAGTGACACACGGGTGGGGTGGGTGTTACTGGGGGCAGGAAGGCAAGAAAGGTGTAAACGGACCAAAGGAGAAAGGGAGGCTCCAGGGGAGGGGGTCATTGAGGGGATTCAGGGGGAATGATCTGGTCAGGGAAAAATTTTGGACTGGAAATTCCGACGTGAAGGTGCTTTGAGATTGGCCGGCGCCTTGAGAGGAGCGAGCGCCTCGGGGGGGGGGGAGGGTTGGGATTGGTAGGAGAGGGGTGTGGACGTGGGAGGGGAGGAGCCAAGGCGAGATGGTGACAGAAGCTGGGTTTAATTACTCGAGATACCCGTTTGTTTCAACGGACTGATGCGGTTTCCTAACCCCTTCCCCATTCCGACCACACCCCATGCTTTTCCTTCCACTCTCGTTTCGCTCTTTTTCATTCCGTTCCCATAGTTCTCTTTATTAAAATCTCTAACTTCAATTTTCCGATTCCAGCTTTTAATAATACATCGATGGCCGTACGTTATTCAATATTTTGGAAGGGTTACTCAGGTTATATTTTCAGAAATGAATGGCGTGAATTGGCCATTACTTGTTATCCTAAGCCAGCAGTAGGTCTTGAAAATCTCTAAGGAGAATTCACTTTTCGCCTATAATATTTCCCCAAAAATATTTCATAGTTTTATTCATAAAACCTAATTTGAAATTGTTATTTAATTGTAAATTAATCCCACTAAATCAGAAACCACAACGAACACTGCTTTAGGCATTTTATGATTGAGGGAAAAGAGGTATTGAAAAATATTGTAGTGTCGGGAAAGCAATATACCTGTAAATGCTTTATATTATACCTGTAAATTTAGTAAGACGATAATATTCTCCGAAAGATACAATAACTTCTAAATAGTCTCTTTTCCCCTAAATAAAATATGTCTCGTTATTTTCGAAAAAACATTGTTACGTTGCATGACCACAAAGAGTGGTAATCTGAAAATCCGGCAAATGCTTCGTGAAATCTATGAAATATGTTGCATGGTTGTGAGTTTGATCAAGCCACTTCATTTCTTCCGCAGTGAAATATTGGCTGTTGTTATTTAATCAAATGTGTAATTCTAATTATTACTTAACCTCTTTTAATAATCAAACCACTTTCCTTTTCCACATAAACTTTTTAATTTTTACAACCCAGGTTTCGTTATAGCATAACATTATTTATGCTAAACGAAACCTGGGTTTTAAAAATTAAAAATTTTATGTGGAAAAGGAAAGTGGTTTGATTATTAAAAGTCAGTATGAAGATTTTCCACCAAGTTACGCCAGAAACTGTTTTATTACTTAACCTCACTAATCTGCCTCATAACATTTAACGCAATTTTTTATGTAACTCAATCTTCAAGAAATATTTGTTGATATCTTAATTATATAGAAAAGAAAAAGTCATTGTCTTGAGAATATATCGTGCCCTTTGCAATTTTAATTCATACAATATGTTCATATAGTTGTAATCAATTTATCCAACTTTCCTCTATTAAGACCTCTCACGCCTTCATCGTTTCCTTTCAAAATGTCTCACTCCAAAGCCTCTTAAGGATTTCTATTTAAAACTTATAAATTTATTTTGGTCGCACGATTTATTTACATTTCACATTGCCACTTTTCAGTAAAAATGTTTGCACAATGGGAAATAGGCTCATGCTTGATCACTATACAATCTATACCATAGCCATAAAACACTAAATATTCTCTCCGAAAACCCGCTGAAATATTATCAAGGACTAAAGTATAATTGAAATTTTTCTTCTCTTGTCATATATCAATTGAAATCTCTTCCATTCTAAATACATTGAAGTTACAACAGTACAGAATTCAATAGCATATCCTAAACAAATTTCACATCTTATTCCGTATTTGAATCTCCAAAAAACAAGAAATTTCTCTCTACTTCAATAGTTGCCATCCATTACAAAGTAAACAAAATATCCTATATCTCTTTCCATCCGCAGCCACCGCTACTGTCATAGCAACAATTCTCATGAGAGGTTTCATGGCTCTCTAAACTGACATGGTTTTCCGGACTCCCTCTTTCGTAAAACATCCTTAAACTCTATTTCACCCCTAAATCGTCTCACACTAGCAAAAAAGGTACTCTTTCGGTCTGTACAAACTATTTACTTCCTTAGAAGTGTAGAGTCTCAAATCTAACATTGGAATTCTTTCCTCTATCTTTATAACAAAAAGCCACTACGCTTTTCACATCCTCCACTATAACATTTAAATATCCTGCAAGTCTTACGAACATTCCTAAGACAACCAAGTTCCCCCTATTCACTCCACGCCAATTCTCTAAATCCCTCCGCTCCATGCAAACGCGCTTGAAAGAAAATCTGTTCCATACTCGTCGCAATTTCTCCTCTCCAACAGTGCCTTCTCAAATATCCCCCGGCCCTTCCGGCTCTTTCCTGCTCCGAAAACAATGTCGTATATCTCCTGAAATGCCAACTCTGGCCTGCTTTTTATAACGGCCAACGCATCAAAACCCTCGATAGAAGAGTTAATAAACACCAAGCATACTATAATGTGTTCTCCACGTTCACCTCATTCCCCGACACTCGGCTGTCCACAAGAAATCCTTCAATAGTAGCTAAATTTACCAATTATTCCCATCCTCCCCTCCACAGCTACAACAATTTAATTAAAGGAAATTAGCATTAGCTAGAATTTGGCTATTTAAATCATTCCAAACTTATGGGAAAGCCTCTCTCTCGTTAGTCAACAATATCCTTTCACACAAATGTTGGTGCCTGGAATCACCGAAATATATAAAACTGGAGTCGTTTTGTTCTTTTCTTTGTCTATGCCAAATTTACGTAAAACAACACCAAATTAGTGAAATCAATTTGAATATCACTTCAGTGTTCCAAAAATGTAAATGCACACCTAATATATATGCATAAAAACCAGTTCGCAATCAGTTTAAGTTAAGTTAGAAAATTATGAAATTCGCTAAAGTTACAATAATAATGTGTACTTTTATTGAATTAAACAGCTTGCTTTCGCGTATGTCTATGTTAATTGAACCGTTTCCGGCAAATGAGAAGGGCATTAATACATATTAATAGCTTGGTTGATTCTCGGACGACGGCTGAACGAAGAGTCCGATTTAGTGTCGACCTCATTACAGTTGATATGGACTGATAAGACGCATAAATCATGCCTCGTGTAGATTGAGACTCTTTATCCATAAAGTTGTCGAATTACGATAAAAATAATACATCAGAAGTGAATTTAACGAGGTGTAACATAAAAGCTACAATGTCGTAGCATAAAGGGGGTAATGCGAGAGATGTCTTCATGGAGAAAAGTGGCATTTAGTAGATATGGACGATACGTGTGGTAATGATTTTTTGAACCAAAATTATTTCAATATTGGTTGAATCTAACACAATTTTAGGAGAGTAAACCGTTTTTCAAACATGTATTTCTGCTTATGATAATGCAACGAGACTAATAAGAATGTAAACATAAGTCATCTCTATAATAACAGGTATTACAGATATAGGAATGCATTTGACGGTGATAAGTTTTGTTTATCGATTGAGAAATAACTAATAACAATTGAAAAGTCATTAAGTAAAGAAACACAATGTATACATCCACTGTTCTTCATTATTGTACGACTAGTTTCAACGCTTAGGCCTCATCATCAGACCCGATGATGACGGCTTAGCGTTGAAACTAGTTGTACGATAATAAAGACCAGTGGATGTATACATTGTGTTTCTTAATTTAATGAACATGAAATACCACAAAGTTGAGCTTTCAACAATAGAAATTGAAAACACTGATGTTTAGTTGATTTCGAAAATGACATATTTTCGGTAAGGAATTCTTTTCCTTCCCTTGATTGATGCGAGGTTTTATTTGTAAATAATGAATTCCGTCAAGCCTACAGTGGCAATGCGTCAGAAGGCTAGACAATGCTAATCTTTTTCTCGTCCACATAGAGTAAACTAAAAACCTTCAAAAATAGGATAGAGAAAATCGGGTGAGAACTCAGAAAGACAGGATAGGAGAATTGCCTTAGCTCCTTCGTTGAGGTCAGCAGCAAAGAGCGCGAAAGAGGACAGGGTCATTAGAATGGGTCGGCCGATTTTCGGCAGAGGCGAATAAAAAAGCGACGGCTGGTAGAGAAGATAAGATGCAAAGGGGGGAAGGAGAGGAGCGTGGAAAGAGGGGACCTTGGGGGGGGGATGAATACAGGATGGGGACAAGGATGGGTTCGGAATGAATAAGCAGATAAAGGGAGGGAAGCGGAGGAGGATATTTCGAGAACGTTGGCTCCAAGTGAAGGGAGGGGGTCGGGAAAGACTAAAAAATACAAAATATAAGAGTTGTAATTAGGATGGGGAGGACGGGGGAAAAGTAAGTGTCCGAATGCGTGGGTGGAGGGAATCTAAAAATAATGCTCAAGGGCAAAGATCCGCTTCGAGAGCGGGAATGGAGATGGCGAAGGAGGGTGTGTACTTGGGTATGAGAAGAGGGTTTAGTGCACGGAGTGGATTTGACGAGTGTCAATGTATAGAATAGAGACGGAATGAGAAGGTGCGTATAGGGATCAGGAATGTCTGAAGAAAAATACGCTACCAACATAAGAAGCTACCTAATTAATGGGGTGTTTAGATGGCTAGATGACAACGGTGTAAGTGGCGAAAGGGCATAGCGAGATAACATCAATAACCTTAAATGTTGCGCTCTTAAATAACTGAAAAGGTGAGAAAATGACCTCCTGTATCTTTTAATTTGAGGTGCTATTCACAAAGGAGTAGTTTCTAGTTAGCAAAACTTAAGTCATGGAGAAAGCAAGAGAACAATAGATCAAAAGCGAGGCACAAATTTTTCCCTTGTATCACAGAAACTCCCTAGTGGAATACCCTTGAGAAGAAGAATTTCCTCCTTGCAAAACTTATTCAATATTGCTATCAAAATTAATTAATGTGTAGAATGAGTTTTAGCCAAGATTCATGTCTTTCTTTGGAAATTTAGCCATCTAGAATTATTTCTTAGACAAATAGTAAGATTTATAAGATTCTTGTCAAAAAAAAGGACACTACTCTCTGAGTGATAAGCATGGCGCATCCTCAACTCGTTTAGTAGAGATTCTAACTCCAGTATGGATTATGGATTTTTCCCACCATTGAATTAATCTTCCTACTGATATCAACTAATGAGAACAAGTAGCAACATAATGGTGAGGAAATAAAGGGATATTCATGAGAAGTGTTTTAAAGAAAAATATGCTATTTATACCTTAGGTAACGCTATAGTCACTAAGAGAGATCATAGAAGGCTGTAAATGGTGACTAGTGAGTGAACTACTGGCGTAAGAGGAGTTTTTCCCTGCCATTTGAAACTGCACGGAATGGGGTTGATGAAGGTCGATGGCAATTTTAGCTTTACGGGGAGTGATTGA
This sequence comes from Hetaerina titia, assembly GCA_037158775.1. Lineage (NCBI taxonomy): Eukaryota > Metazoa > Arthropoda > Insecta > Odonata > Calopterygidae > Hetaerina > Hetaerina titia. The sequence continues at coordinate 107,935,110 of CM073773.1, read as the reverse complement.
TGGAACGAGGCATAATACGCGCAGTCAATCCAGGGGATTAGGTTGCGGATATGTATATGCAAAGAGTTTTTCCCAAACAGGGTAACATTAAACATCCAGCCCCTATAAAATTAGCGTTGAGACTATTTATGACTTCCTGTTTCCTCCCGACTATATACTGACAATAGACAACCGCGCTCGAATGTTAGAAAAAACTAAGCTCGATATCTTAAACCAAACTCAACATAGAACATCGATGTTTGGGACAATTTGTTTTGTGGGATTCGATATAAGCCACTTTTAAGCTCCAGCTAACACCTCATTTAATTGAGTAAATTTTTAAATAAAAAATATAAATCTCAGGTATTTAACCACAAATGGTCTGATTATATATAAAATGATATAAAATTCCTTTTGTTAACAATGATTATTATTTAATAATTCTAAAATAGTTTCTGTTGTACTCAACACTTTGGAGGGCGTATAACTTGCAGGCCTTTATTGTATCTGAACAGACATTAAAAATCGCTAAAACAGAAGATTTTATCAAGTGTTGAATAGAGATATTATTTCGTTGGGTAACTAAAGACCAAAAATTGACCTGACGACTGACAAAACGAGCCCTTGATATTTTTTCTAGTTCTTAACATTGCCGATTCCAAAAAAGTTCTCTATGAGCTTGAAAAACTGCTATGCTTTAGATATATTCTCTATCGGCCATGACTCTCAGAGAACTTAAACGAAAGAAGAAACGTTCTGGGTGAAGATATCGGATAATAAATATAATAATAATTTCAAGTGAAAGTAAGACAGAGAAAATGGAAGCAACATCTGTTAGGAAGTTTTCGAGGGATAATTTAATTAAGGGAAATTGGAAGATCCAGCAAAAGAGCTATGAATATTTCCTGGAAAGAGCCCTAGCTATATGAGTAGAACATTTTTAGCCACTGAATAGCAGAGCTTGGCACGTTTACATACATAGACTTTCCATTTCAAAGTTATTGTAAAGTTAAATATATGCCTATTTCGTATCTTAATACATAGTATAAAGAAATGATTTGAATGCAGTTTACTAAACAATACAAAATCTTAATTTTACTGAATATCTGTCGTATGAAGTGATTTCTGTTTCACTTTGAATTAGGGATTCAATAAAAATAAGAAAAAAAGAAGATGAAAGCACCTGAAATCGGAACCAGCATTTATCAAATATATGTTTTAATATAACCGCTTATTTTTACTTTTACAATAAATGATAAAATAATGATTCGGACGTTATCATAATTAGAAAACGAAAAATTTTTATTTGTACTTTTTGCAAATGTAGTCAAAATTGTAGTGTTCTCCATAAATTTTCTCCCAAAGATAATTTGCAAAATTCAATATGTTCCATGGATGATATGAGATCAAAAAGACCTCTCTCACAGCTTAGTAAGGAGAATTGTATTTTCAGCAGTTAATAGAAATAAGCATTCCATTATTCTGTAAGTATAGTAAGTGTTGTACTTTGCTGGGAAATTGAATCACTAGAGGAAAAAGAAACGGGAGATAGGGAAAGAAGCAAACCGTTACCACTGAATGAGTGCAAAAAATAGAAGCAAGAGAGAGAGAGAGAGAAAGAGAAAGGAAGTGATGGAATAGGGAAGAGGAAGTAAGGATGGAGAAGGAGGGTAGGAAGAGTATATGACACTCCCTAAACAACGACATGGAATGGATGCGAGGACTGAAGTGATGCCGAAAGCATGGGATAGGGTGATAGTGGAGCGAGAAGTAATAGAGGGAGACTGGGGACACGATAAAGTTATAAAAAAGATGAAAAAATGGACAGAGATGATAAAGTGTGTAAGAGGAGGGCGAGAAGTAGGGAGAGGGTGGAATTGAGGAGAAGAGCGCTGGAAGTGAGCGGAAAGGCGAGGAAGGTGGAAGAAAGTGGATGCTTCGTATGGAAGGGGGTTGCGGGGGCGTAGCGGGGGTGAGAGAGGTTTTGTTGGAGGGATAAGACGGATTCCTTCCGAGGGGTTAGGGCGGGGCGATGAGGAAAATTCGGGGCGTAGGACAGGAGGAGGCAAGGGATTCGCTCAGACTGCATGGGAATTGGAATTGTGCGTGTTTTTTCTCAGAGGAATGGGTGAAGTCGAGACTTGAGAATGGGAGTTAGAGGAAGGAATGTGTGGGAGCAGGAAATGACGTGGCTCGGCACAAAAAAGCTTTGAAGTCTTACTCGATTCTCTCTCTCCCTTTGCACTACACCCTTCCTTTGGACAGAATTTCTAAATTTTGCTGTGCCGCCCTGTTGTGGCAAACTACCGCCCGTAAACTAAAAACTGATAATCGTGAAAAGCTCTTTCTTATGACTTTATTCTTCCTTTCATATTTTCCATAACGATAATGAAATCTACTATATATCTGTTATTATCACTTATTACAATGCAATTTGGCAATCAGCCAAGTATCAAGGCACAGTTTAACCGAATCCAACATTTCTTACTCAAGTTTTCCTCCTTATATTTAGGTCTTAATCGATAGTTATGTGGCTTGCCTTCTGACGAAATTTTTTCGGCTGCAACATTGCTCAATGATTAGTGGCAGATTCGACCATAGGGAGATAATATGGGGATTGGGCGAGTCCCAGGACCATGAAGGTACTGTAACGTATCTACAAGTTTGCCAAGCACAGCTCGTTTGAAAATTTCTGGTTAAAAAATATGGCTGATTTCTCAAATACTTGGCCTCACTCAGTTTGCAGCCAAAATAAAAACGTAAATGGATCTATTGGTGCTTTGTGAAATTCTGACTTGCTCCAAACTAGCAATGTAATGTCCTTTGTTTTTAGATGATTTAAATTTCCGGAATTTTCATAAGAATAAAGTCATATTATAAATTATTATAATTTCATTCATTTTAGCGACTGTACTCAAAAGAAATGTTTAGCGGAGATTGACATTTAAGGATTTTTAAAATTATAGCAAGAAGGAATGACTTCCCGAAAAAACTATACCGCATGACGGCAGATATTACAGTGGAAGGAACCATGATATGGATTAGCAAAATTGAAACAGATCATCTTTGTTTATTATGGTGGTATATCTTGATTATTCCTAACAGCTATGATCCCAAGATTCGATGAATTCATTAAGATACCCAAATGGATAACTAAACTTCCGAGGGAGGTCTTATTAGTACAAGGTAAAACCCAAGGAAAGAATGTATGAATCGATCCTATAAGCGTAAATTAATTTTTCATTACCTAATAAATTATGAATCAGGTTTGAGTTTACTTTTGTAATGAACCATACACCAACGATTCACAAGACTCTCAAACCTATGGTAAATTATTTGAAACCGTAGTTAAGCGACATTTATAGTATATAAAAATTAAAGATGCACAGTTGAGAAAAAAAATTTCCATTGAAATCGGTGTAGTTACTCAAATATTTAATCAGGTTTAATGACAGAAACAAAGAAAAATGCTTGAAATTTTCAACTTTATATATACTTTAATACCGACTAGTCCCGGTGTACTCCCCCATTTTCCACCACATCACACCTTATTCTCTATTGCAATCGATGTAGTTATTTAGTTAATAAATTCTTCATAGGAAACCCCGAGAACTAATATATTGCACCAAATGTCTGCAGTCATATTTAATTATGCCTTATTTTAAAGGTTATCTGTATATAAATTTTCTGAAAATATAATTGCTATATTCTGCGAAAAAAGCAGGTGCCTGATCTAACTCTACCGAATACACGTTATATTAGTAAATTCCTCTGAAGTTACTCTCGCTCCTTTCAAGGAAATGTTTTTAAAAATTATCTTTAACAGGAATTTTATTAATATTTTTTAAGGTTCCTTTTTTGTGATTTTCTAGCCTTGTAGTATTTAGAAGTCAAAGCTTTATTTCTTTCCCAGAGTAATTCTATAAATAGACAAAATCTTCAGAGAGGAAATTTGGAAATATAGAGCTTAACTTTTCATAATTTGTGCATATCTTTGCATATTGCTAGTTGAATACGAACATATTCGAGTAGCCATTTACACGGTATCATAATCATTAAAGAGATTTTCGACGGTATGCATCGAAATACTGAGAATTTAGATCATGCCATTTATCACTTTCCAGAAGATAAATAATATTACGGTATTCGACAGACTCATTCAGGTGCTTCGTTTCTTTAAATTTATCTGCAACGAATATATACACGAGATCGGTTTGATGTAATATATGCAATTCTCATTATTTTCCTCGCTTAATACACAATTTAAATACTCTGAAACACAGACGGCTCACTTTATATTTGCTCCAGCCCTATAAACTTTAAACTGAACAACGGAACATATCTATTTCCAGCACTCATATTTTCAAAGGATTGAAGCCGATGTTATCTTTATTTTCTTCATGCTAACAGAAAAAAAACAAAAAATATGCCGTGCAATCAATCAGGAGTTCCCGTGATTGAAAAGGAACTTCCGCAGAAGCAAATTTAACAAGCAAGCAAGCGAACCGCGTGTTTTATTTGAACGCATCCTAATCATGAATTTAGGGAAGGGATCCTCGAGGGTTTCGTGAGTGAGGGAGTTGGCTTATAAATATATTAACTTGATCACCATGTCACAGGTGAATTGGCGGGCGAGCGTGGATGAGGGTGGGCCGCCGGTGAAGGCACACTGAGGTTAGCTAATGTAAAACTAGGTGATCGAGACTTCATCAACCGATACACGGATACACGCAATGTATTTAATTTCGCACACGCTCACAAATACAAATTTCGCATTTACATTTTCGAAGTTCAATCACACATACGCGCCCACATGTGTCATCGGTGATATGAACAAACTACTACAAACCTCCCTAACCCCCCTCGCTCCTCATTACGTTCCCTTTCCCCTCCGGATACGCGCACCCTCCTCATTCGCCACAAGCCCTACCCCGCTCACTCTCCTCCTACCAGCACACGACCTCATCATCCCTTCACTTCCTGCCGCATCATCCACACATCACAAACCAGAAAGCCCAAATAACTTCACGGTCCTAAAACCGAGACTTAATCCTTGCCTAAAGTTCCTTCGAAGTTCAGAAGCCCTTACGGCCGCGTTCTGTGAAGGCTTGGTGAATATTCTAGAAATTCTTACTGGAAAAAATTACTCTCGTTTAAGGCAAATTAATATGAAGATTTGTGAACTAATTGTATGAGAATATACTTAACAAATTCATGCAGGAACACACACAACATTACACACAAACAAATACATATATGTACGTCTATAGTGTACCTATGTGTGTGTATATATATAACGTATATGTGTGTATATATATATATATATATATATATATATATATATATATATATATATAATTAGTTGTTCAAGGTGTAAGTAAACGGAATCGATTTCTTTTATTGAAAAACTATAACTGAACATGATGATGAGATTAAAAGTCGCAACCCGGTTTGAGACAAAATAAATATACCATACAGAAAAGAGATACTCTGAAATTCTTCCAGCCCGTTTAAGAAAATGCTGTAATATTGAATTAATTATTTCATGGTTTCCTAAACTAATCAAAGCAAAATTCGCGCGTGACTCATACGAATCCGAATGATAACATGCAATTTAATTCTTTGGTACCAACTGAGCATTAAAATATTAGGGACGTGTATCATTAAAATGCGAAATTTGATAATAGATTCAGTGTTCCGAAATAACTGAAAGTTACTTGAAATTACACGAGCGACGAAACACCTGACCGTGAAAGAAAAATTCCACTATCTCATATACACTTCACAAGTGTCATGCATGCTTCCTCCCTCGTGAAAGAAAGCTTCCAAGAAATTGGAAGCCCTTCAATCCAAATAACTTTGGGCAATCATGCCAAGATGAAAGTGAAGGCGCTGGGGCCAATGTACGCAGCGAAGTTTCTATCACACCCTCGAGCAGCAAGTAAAAGGCAAGCGGAAACCCTCAACCCCACCCACCAACGCCCTCGTCCCCACACCCTCAGCCCCAACCATCCTCCCCACGCAGGCAGCAACTCAGGACCCTTCGTCCCTCTCTCCTGCCCATCCCCCCTTACATTCCCGCCACACTCATACCTAAGCCTCATCCGCCGCCTCCACCACTCCTCGTTGGGAGAAGAGGGGGGATGGGTGGGGTGCATGTGTCAATATTTGCCTCCCGAAATTGCAGCACGCCCTTCGTACCAAGAGGGACTGGCGCTGGTGAGAGGGGAGGGGGCGAGGAGAGAGGATGAACGTGGGGTGGACGGGGGAGAAATAGGGGTGAGATAGGGCAGGATAGGATATTGGGTGCAGCGGGATTTGGGGCCCAAAGAAGGGGAGGGGGAGATAAGGCATGCGAAGGTGTTTGGGACGGGGAATCCAGCGAGCATCCATCTCCGGCAACAAATATTTGCGTGTAGAAACTGACCGCTGGACAATGATGGGCAGAGGAGAGGGGGGTGGAAAGGGGGCGGGGAATTTGAGATTGAGGTGGAAGCATCGAGTTGAATCGAGGGTCGGCTACGAGAAGGCACTGGAGGAGTTATGAATAGGCATTCGGAGATTTGCTGGGATAATGAGAGGGAGATGATGGTATTGATCCGCTTCGAAATGCAAGTTTGATGCAAAAGGCTGGGCCGTAAAATAAATGATGACACGAAATATAATTGAATGTCAACTTATCACCCTTATCTACTTGACAGGTAGGATACGGATACATGCCTAAGCATTGCGTTTTCGTAGTTCGCACCTCGACATCGAGGCGGGCTATTTTTTTCCCTTTTGCAGGAAAAATAACCGTTCAGGTATACAAGGTATTAAGGTGAATAAGTAAAAGAGATCATTGCTATCACTATTTCACTTCCGCATTACAGTATCCTTATTTCCAACATTTAATAAGATATTTTTAGAAATTTTCAGAATTTTGTTCATCAGAAATGATCCCTGACGGTTCACACAGTAACAAAATCTAAAGTTCATGCATTGAAAGGAGAGTACTTTTAGTACTGATGTATCCCGAATGGAGGTTATGGCCTAGCGTGATCTGAGCTGTCGTCTAAAGATCTCAATACTGAAAAATATAGCCTTAGCTACATTGACACGTAACCTACACCAAAGTGTACATACGTTTTCTTATCGTAGCCCATGTGTATGCAAAATTCTCCGTACGACACTCCAGAAAAATATTATACATCCATTAAAATATGATTTTGTTTTAATAATTGATCGATAATTTTTTATAATATTTTCCCCAAGTTTTTATCCTTATTTACACATCTATTATATTTCAGCCATCCCCGGGTCCCACATGCATGAAATGTGGTTGAAATAGTTTTGTCGGTCTGAATCCTTGTCTCAGAGCTCCACTCAATGAGTTCAGACTTCCTTTCAAGAGAACCAAAACTCCTTCGAGAAACGCCACCCAAAACGGCCCTCTTCCGCCCTCCAACCGCCGCAACCCTAGTCCTTTCAAACTCCCGCCCACCCACTTCTCGTCTCCCCCATTCTGTTATTCAAGGGTGAGGTGAGCCCCCAGCAAACATTTCAATATCACCTAGGAATGCCTCCCCAACGTGTCATACCGAAACTCGGGCCAACTTGTTATCAAACATTCCAGGCATTCTGAGATAGTGGTCAAGCTGCGCACACACCCGACCGCTCTTCTTCATTTCCTTCGTCTCCCCATCTTTCCACACCCCACAGATCCGTCTCTTAAAAACCACCTCCTCCCCCTCAAAAGGTTTTGGCCTCACGCAATTCAGCCTTTAATCCGACAACTATTTCACCTTCAGTTTTCCTCCTCAATTTCTGTTCTCAAAGTCACCCTTAAATTCCTGAATGGAAAATTCTGTTCTGTAATATACACCATATTATGAATAAGTTCAATAATTTTTAATGCGATATGCATAAAGAGTATGTTCCGAAAGTAATGCAATTTAATTTCCCGCGCTATTTGTATTAGTCAAAGTGGAAATAAATCAATTGTAACACAGGCCAACAGTGGTTTTGGTGCCGGAGCTTTTAATGATGATTTAAAGAACAAATGGGGTGCTGAATCCAATTATGACACTAGTTTTTTCCTATCAGCTATAGTTTTCAAGATATAGATATGTTGTTACTTACGTAAAAAAATCATCCACATGATGATATGGGAATATTATATTAATAATAAAACCCACTAAATATAAAGACTTGATTTATTGCTAGAGCTGTTAAATCACCCACAAACACAACAGAGTTTTACAATACAATTGACCACAAATACTAAAATTTTTTACTGTAATAAAACAAATTGAAAAGAAAAAAATACATAAAAACATCACTCAACACATCGGAAGCTTCTTTTGAGCGATTTTCTCGAGTGCACTTTGTTCAAACAGTCTCGTTTTAAGCACCACAGTAATCTGCCATCATATGGTTATCCCATCTTCCTTGGTAGCGAGCTTCCTTTGTTTTTATATCCTGGTGAAATCTTTCACCTTGTTCTTCACTTGTGTCTCCTAAATTTCCAAGAAAATTGTCTAAGTGGATGTGTAGGTAGTGAACTTTTGTGCTCATATTACATCCAAGTGATTTGAAGTTACTGAGCATAATGTTTACTAGCTCAATATAGTTTTCACTTTTGTGATTTCCTAGAAAATGTTTTATGACCTCAACAAATGACATCCAACTAATTTTTTCAATCTCATTCATTGACTCGACAAAAGCTGGATCCTTTGTAAGTTGTCTGAATTGTGGCCCCTCAAAAATACCAGCTTTAAGTTTTTCAATACTTATATGGGGCATCTTTAGTCTTAAGTAGCCGAAGCATGGTCCATCCTTGTCAAGAGCCTTTAAAAATTGCTTCATTAGGCCTAGTTTAATATGTAGAGGCGGTAAGATGATTTTCTCTCTTTCAACTAAAGATTCAGCAATGATGTTTTCTTTCCCAACAACCAAGTTTTCTCTTTAGGCCACTCCTTCTTAATCCAGTGGTTTTGCCTGTCCCAGAGGCACAAGAAACAAGGATATTTTGTGTAGCCACTTTGCTGCCCAAGAAGAAAGTTCACCATTTTTAAATCTACACAAATCACCCAGCGATGTTCTTGGTATTTTATCTGTAAGACCAATGCTATTGTATCGTATTCTTCTTTCATTTTAGTTGAATGAGCGATTGGTAGTGCGCCAAACCTGTTACCATTGTGAAGAAGTACATATTTTAAACTACGCTTGGAGCTATCAATAAATCTTTTACCGAAGTCGATACAAACGGTTTTTGTTTTCTTTAATCTCATTGGCCTACAATATAGAAATATACATAAAACTTATTGACAGTTTATTGAAAATAAAAGGAACACCGCAAAGTGGTTATAAATTAGTATATTTATAGATTTATTTAACTTTGAAAATTATTTTCCGGAATATATCAAATATTAAAACAACTAATCGTAAGATGTGCCATATCTAAAAAAGTAGAGCTGTTAAATAAAAACGGGTTTCATATTTGGATTCAGCTCTACAAATATAGTTAAAATCAGCACTAAGATTCCCGGCACTAAAAAAAATTTTTTTTGTAGGCCTGTGTAATAGGTAAGGCGGACACTAAGCTTTGTTTATGGTAAAATTAATTTAGTGCTTCCCATGCTGTGGAAGCGACAGAACGTCAGTTATTTTAAACCTCGGCGGGACGACCGTCTCACGAAAAAAATGGAATCGACGATCGAACAACATTATGCGATTAAGTTTTTTGCTAAATTGAAAAAATTACTTGAGAAGACTAACAAAATGATTCATGAGGCTTACAGGGGCTCTACTCTTCACTACTCACTAGTTTTGCGATTGTTAATGGCATTTAAGGAGGACCGGAAAGAGGTTTACGACGAACAACGCTCTGGGTGGCCGTCAACCAGCAAAACCGACAACAATTTGGCTGGTGTTAGACAATTTTTGGGCTCTGACCGTCAAACTCAACTAATGTTCAGTTCATTGTTGGGTCGGGTCCGGACCATCAGGATGAGTAAGGAATTCTCTGCTACCTGGCAACTCCATCACAACAACGTGCTTTGCCCCAACGCGCTACGAGTCCGCGATTTTCTGGCCAAACACCAGGTGCCCACGCTACCCCACCCCCCTATATCCTGACGTCACCCCAGCAGACTTCTTTTTGTTCCTTCGGATTAAGGCAGCCGTGAAGAAAACCGTTGTTCTCCATAGAAGAGACTCAATCTGCCGTGACGAAGACCTTGCGAAAGGTCCCCGAAGGCGCCTTCCAGGGCGCGTATCGGTCATGGCAGAGTCTCTGGAAAAAATGTGCAGAAGCCTAATTATAGTAATTTGAATAATTTAAGGTGTTTGTGCAAATCTGTTTAATAAATTACTTTTTAAAAATTATTGCATTATTTTCGGAACGAACCTTGTACATGAAATTTTCCGCGCACCTTGTTGTTATGAATCATTGCTAGAACAGACCCAACCACGGGATCTCCATTTCCATCAAAGAAACGTCTACTGTCCTACATTTTAAATAAAACTTGATTGCACATTTTATCAAGTTAATTTAAATTTGAGATAACATGGACTCATGGTTGGAGTAAATAAATCGTCTTAATGCAGCATGCTACCGTAATCAACGAAATTAATTTCTTTATTACTATCGGTCTTCTGAGTTCGACTACTCAAATGGGGCTGTAAGAATGTGTATTTCGTGATAGCGGAAATAACAGAATTTGTAATTAATATATCCCCATATCCAGTAGCATAGGAAAAAGGAACTGTGGTAGAATATCATATGAAAAAATAAAAATAAATTTTCTCACAAAAATTTATTGTGCCTGGATCAATCTTTTTCTTATTAAATTCAGAAAAATGAAGCCCTTATTCCAATTAACTATTTTTGCACACTGTAGAGATATTCAATGACCGATGTAAATTTTAAATTTATCTTCAAACTTAAAATACATGAGTTTTTAATTTAAAATTTGATCAAGGATTATGTTTTTAAAAGAAATTAACATAAGTATTCCTTCTACAGAAAAAAATGCGCCAAAGTCACCGTACGAAAACTGGGAGGAAAGTGAAACAAAATTCCTCGCCCGGAGCGCTGAAGGAGACCGACGACGGAATCAAATTTGCGGCGGCAAAGGGTCGTCTCTCCGCGGAAAAAACCGAATTCGGGGCAAACGCGACGTCCAAGAGGTCTACAGGGTCAAAACATAAGACGCTCGATCGAGGAAAGGTGTTATTGAATGCCGCAGCATCTGAGGAAACTGAGGCGTCGTCCAGCCAAGGGATTTCCCCACACGGAATGCAGAATGATACCCTCTACGCAGACGTAATGGGAATCAATCAGGTGAGATTACGTCTGAAGAAAACGAGGTGACCATAGGATCTGAGTAAATCATTGAAACATTACTTTTGTTCTTATAGAAAGCAGGATGGGGCTCTTCTTTTTAATAAATCTTGATAGTAATTGTCTCCGAGGAACGCCTCCTGCATTACTTTCAGTACAGGTATATTAGGCTTTAAAGGATCACAAATCATTTTTTAGGAATTCAAAACTTTAATCTTCAGCTTTTGAGTCATAACAAATATCTAATGGTTACAAATTCATTAATATTTGAAATATTTTCTGAAAAAAACATTTTAATGAAGCGTGAAGATTTTAATCGTAGGAATAAATATTATTTCAACGGTAAGGAACTTAGCGAAATTTTAATTGATATATTCTGACTAACCTCTGAGAGCTATTTAAGTTAAAATTTCAATTTCCTTTAATAATTTTCTTTCATAATATCGGAAGCTTTAGGATACTTATCTCTGAAAGAAAGCCCAATGTAATCAGTATACAGACATATAAATTAAGTAATATTGATTGATACAAATTTTGTTTTTAAAATCCTAGTTACTAAATAATTGTGTGATCTTTGCACCAATATCATGTGGAATAACTTAATATGTGTTTAGTTTCGGACACACAGAAAACGATTTGGTTTGGATTGTTCATAGTTAGATTGTGCTCGTTAATTATCTATGCATGTGGTTTATTTTTCAGCATTTACGAAATAATGCTCCAATATTAGCCGAGGACTCCATTAAGCATAAACCCAAGGCATTAATTGATGTCTACAATTTCTGGCTATTTTAATTCGAGGCGTCTTTACCCGAACATCCCGATACTTTCAATGTTGGAACTTACACTCCGGGAAATGCACGACGTGAGGGAGCTTTGGCTTGTGAAGCGCATCCTAACTAAACGGAGAATGGTGGGAGATTTAAGGATCCGGTGCTGCAAGTAGCAACCGTTGCCGTAGAGCTAGATTTTGGGGACAATAATGTTCTTGTAATAGGTGGTAAAAATAGGTCGCAGCTATACTATATTAAAGTACGTGTATGTTACGCTCTTTTGTTTTTCCCGGAACTCCTGAAATAGATTTCGTTCAATTTAAAGTTGATGGCATATGGTGATAGTAGAAGTTGAAAGTGTATTCATCACATTACCAAGCATACAGGTCACATGAACAAAACTCTTTATCTTGCAAGCGGCCCGCTTAAAAACGGTTTTAAATTCGATACGTGAAACATAAACATCTTAAAAAACAAGAGCGGTTGACCACAGGAAGATAGATCTGTGAAATCAATAGCCCACTGATCGGTGTAGTCACCGCCCAAATTATATTAAAAAAATTCCGATAGGAGCAAAATTAAAACTCATCAAAGTATATGAAACTGAAAATATATCTACATAGTATTAACTAAAGCCAATTCATTAAATGATTATTTCGTTTCTTGTGTCCACCTTAAATTTGCATAAAGTAATTGAGGGAGCACACTAAACTCAAAATTTGTTCACGAAAAAACACAATTAATTCTTTGTTAAAAAATTAAAAGTAAAATCCCAGTTCAGGATATTACACTTGTGCATATTTATTCCCGAGCTTGAATAAATGAAAAATACTACGAGGGTCATCCGGAAAGTAGTACCCGTTCGTGCCGCATGAAGTGCTGACGACGCGAGTAGCCGCTGGACGAGGTCAGATAGCTTCAGTGGCTTGTCTGCCTTCTCTGAGCCAAGTTGCGTGACGCTAGCATTGCCTGTGTTGTTTCTGTGATTGTTTACAATGTTTAAAAAAATTGAGAACGCCGCCAGTTGTGAAGTGAGGGCAGTGATTAAATTCCTCAATGCAAGAAACGTTCGCCCATGTGATATTCATCGCCAATTAAAGGAGGTGTATGGAGACAATGTAATGGACGAGTCGTCTGTTCGGCGGTGGTGTCGCAACTTCAACATGGGGAGGGGGAACACACACGACGATGAGCGTTCGGGGAGACCGTCTGTCATTACAGACCAACTGGTGAGCTCAGTTGACGAATTCGTGAGGAACGATCGGCGCGTCACAATTGATGACATCTGTGAGCATTTTCCCAATGTTTCTCGAACAATTGTTCATGAAATTGTTAAACACCATCTGCATTATGCAAAAATTTGTGCAAGATGGGTCCCTCGCATGCTTACAGATGAGCACAAAACCAAGCGTATGGCTGCAGCACTGACGTTTTTGGGACGTTATTCTGATGAAGGAGACTCTTTCTTGACTCGCATAATTACTGGTGACGAAACATGGGTTTGTTATGCATCACCTGAGAGTAAACGACAGTCAATGGAGTGGCATCATGCTCATTCACCAAACAAACCAAAAAAATTCAAGACAGTTCTGTCCACCAGGAAACTCATGGCAACCATTTTCTGGGATCGACGAGGTGTATTGCTTATTGATTTTATGGCCCGTGGAGACACTATTAATGCCAATGCGTATTGTGAAACATTAAAGAAATTACGGCGGGCAATACAAAATCGGCGGCGAGGTCTATTGTCTACTGGTGTCATTCTCGTTCATGACAATGCCAGGCCTCATGCAGCTGGGATAACACAAAAACTTTTGCAGCAATTCAAATGGGAAACTTTCGACCATCCACCGTATAGCCCGGACTTGGCCCCTTCAGATTTTCATCTCTTTACAAAGCTTAAAGACTTTTTGGCAGGAAAAAGATTTGACAGCGATGAAGAACTTAAAGAAGGAGTGACCCTGTATCTCAATGAGCTGGCGGCGAAGGACTATGCAGCAGGAATACAGAAACTTGTCACACGTGATGACAAATGCCTTAATTTGCTTGGAGATTATGTTGAGAAGTAGTTTAAAGTATCCTCTTTCAAATAAAATTTTTTATGTTTGTTAATATTTACTTTTGTGTCTTTATTTCACGAACGGGTACTACTTTCCGGATGACCCTCGTATATTTGGCTATTAGTAGTTTCATTTCTTTTTACATTAATTTTTCGCTGCTTAATTTCCATATTCAGGAACCTCTCGGCATGTCAAGGAAAATTCACGGCATGGGAAACCAACAAATAAAGTTGAGCAATGCCTGGCCAAGAGTTGACACGGGAATGGGTCATTTATCTGGTACTTTATACCCCAGAGCCAACTTCGGCATGCCAAGTCCAGGTAATAAAACAATGCAGCGTTCCTTACCACCAAAATTCAAAAGAGCAAATGCTCAAGACGAAGAACTTGATCCGAGGAAGAGCAGAGGGAACTCTTTCGGATATGATCTCATCTCCTCAGAGTCTAACAAGAAGATAGACACCCTAGTCACAGCGCTAGCCTCCTTGATGCCGCCTTGTCGGAGCAAGTCTCAACTGGATATGGTTGTCGGATCCTTCGCGAACGCTCTCAAGGAGAAAGTCTCGATGAGGACGGGTCAGTCACAGGGAGGCAAAAGCCAAATTATTCCCGATATCTCAGAACTGTCGCGAGTGGGACGTCGCCAATATCCGTCTCACTTGGGATCCACGGTGATGAACCCAACGGCAGCGTGGGTAGCTCGATGCAAGGGTAACGCGGTAAACCAGCGGCGACTGCCCGGAGTGGCCTCGGCGGACTCCGCCAGGGCGAGCGGCGGACTAATGTCGCGGATGCCGGGGCCGCAGACGCCGGTTGTTGTCCGCAAATATGGTTCGACGCGGATCCGTGGCGTGGACGAGGACCGGACGAAAACCGAGAACTCATACAATGAGAGTGCCTGGATGACAAAAACTAGAAAAATATTGACGGTCAAGGATACCTAACACCTAACAAGACACCAAACCTTAACGACCCCCGTTCAATTAAAAGCAACGTTTCCTTAATTTTACAAAGGTTGTGCACTGCATTCAACTTTAACAAATAATTTTGTAAAATAATCAAGTGCCAAATTATTGCTGTTTATTTTTTGTACGGTTTCAATGTTTACGGTGTGTCCCGAAGCATACCTCTGATACTACTGAACTAATACATTTTGGTGTGTAATAGTGGAGTTGAAAAATATAAGATATTAAAAATATATAAAACATATGAAAAATTAAAAAAATACAATATATAAAATTATGCAATGATGACAATACATATAAATTAAGAACCTGTGAGCACAACTCTCCCCAAATAAAAATGTTTAGACAGTAAATTTCACTATGCATAGTACATTTAAGCAGTATCTGAGTGAAATACTCTCGGTTCTTCCACTCAATGGAGACACTAATCTGGTGGAAGACGCGAGAGGATTTCCCTCAGATATTTAAATTTATTATGTACACAGTAGAACATACGCCGGGGGAGTACTAGATCTTACCTTTAGTAACATCTAATATCAATGGAGCGGTTGCTGAAAATAAAATTTACAAGGAACAAAATGATGATAGTAAAACAACAGATTTCGTATCACATAGCTTTTGGAAAGCTAAAATCATTTCCTTCCTTAATGATTAATTCATTTCATGTTTTGTAAAATTCCAGATACTTCTCAAGGAACTTATTTCCTAATTGTTACGGATTTTAGAATATCTTACAAATCTTAGGTGAAAATGAAAATTTAAGTATTTAAATCATGAAATCCACTATGTATCGAGTAATTCAAGCTTATCAGACAGATATAAATGCAGTAAACATCGTAAACTTGTTGTTGTGTCACCATATCAAATGAATACGTAATGAATGCGGTCAAAGGTGATAATGGACGATTTTAAAAGAAATTAAACCGGTGTGAAAATGTATAATATATAAATCTAATTAAAAATTTTGGATAGAGTTGTACGCCTCCGAGATCTTTTATTTTAGAAAAGAGGGAAGCACCAATTTTCGATCGAGTTGATGAGGAAGATAATCCTCCAGTTGACAGACGCGTTCGTCGAAGAAATCAAACCGAAAGATCGTGGACGAAGGCCTGGATTAGACGGCGACAAGATG